>JAXCLQ010071824.1:0-11279 GCA_035584115.1 Cedrela odorata
ATAAGAATCCAAGAGTTTCTCTCAAAGCAAGTTCTTAATGTTGTGTGGTCAATTTAAACTATGCTAGTCTTCTTTAACTCTCTGGAAAAAGTCACTAGAAAAATGAAAAAAAAAAGTTCCCATTTCCCAAGCTATGATAAGGCACAAGCACAAATGGGATTTTAACTATAGTATGATCACAAAAAACCAGAGCCCACCACAACACAATTGTGATAATTAGTTATTGATATGCAAAAGTGTGAAAATATGACCCACGAATATATTGGTTTTTAATGACAACATGTGTGAGTTTGTTTCTTAGGCTCTCAAGTTTAAGAAATAAACCCTACATCTAGGGCAACTCATGAGTTGTGTGCATGTAGGAGTTAAAGTTTATGAAGAATGGCTAGTGTTTTGCAGAGCAAATTCTCTGTGTTTTTCTCAACTTGTATTCAACTTAAAGGCTTTACAATGTATAAGGCTATATATATAAAAGATGAAGTATTCTATAAGAAAACCTAATGTATAATTTGTAAAATTATTACATTTCAAAAAAATCAAAAAAGCACTGTACTCTCTCCAGCATCAAACGATTGCAGACTGTCCTTTTCATTGTGGTGTGCCTTGCTACTGCTGTAACCAAAAGCACAGGCTAGTACTAGTGTTTTGTTTCCTTCTACTTTCTCCCCTTTGTTGCAAATATAGATTTGAGCTTCTTCTTTAATTGGGCTGTCCACCTTAGTCACTTTGGCTTTGTCTTCATTGAGTCTAGTTGCTTCAAGTCTATTTCTTTCAACACTTTCCCTCAAACTCAAGGTCATCTGTTATACCTTGAGTTTGTTTATGAAATATGCAAATTTTTCGAAGGATATAACCTTGGTGAAGACATTTGCAGTATGATCTTCACTTGGTATGTAGAGAATCTTAATCTCTTCTACGACAACTTTGTCTCTAACAAAATGTAGGTTTATTTCTATATGTTTTGTGTGTTCATAGAACATTGGATTGACTATCATTGCTGTTGCACTGATGTTGTCACTTCTAAATAAGGTGTTGTTGAAATTTCACCTCAAGTTTTATAAGTAGAGAATTTATCTGGGTAATTTCAGAGCATGTGTGAGCAATAGCTTTGTATTCTGACTCTGCACTAGAACAAGCTACTATATGTTGTTTCTTTGAACTCAAGCTCATCACATTGTCACCCAGGTACATATAATAACCATTTATTTATTTTTTGTCATCTTTGTCGCTTCCCCAATCAGCATCATAGTATGAAACTAAGCTGAGATAATTGCTTGTATGTAATTCAATTCCATAATTTGTTGTTTCCTTCAAGTACCTCAGGACTCTTTTACAAGCAATCCAATGTGGAACTAGTAGACAAGCCATGAATTAGTTGAGTTTGTTGACAGCATGTGTGATGTTAGGTCTTGTTAATTTTTCATATTGCAATGCCCCAATCACACTTCTGTATAAAGTTGCATATTGAAAAGCTTCACCTTCTGTTTTTGAAAGTTTGTCAGTTGTATTTAGTGGGGTTTTGATTCCATTACAGCTTTTTATATTCACTATGTTTAGTAGGTTTTGTATGTATTTACTTTGTGTGAGAGTGATCTTTCCTTTGGTTCTTGCAACCTTATTGCTTAGAAAAAAATGATGTTACCAAGGCAAAGGTTTGATTCATTCTTTGTATAATATCTTTAATTTTTCTAGCATTGATGCCTGTTACTACTATATTATCTACATAGATGAGTATAGTAGTCATTTTAGCTTCATTTCTTCTGTAGAAAAGAGATGTATCAGACCTTGAACACACAAAACCCCAAGTCTCTAGAGCTCATTTCAGTTTTTCAAACTAAGTTCTAAGTGTTTGTTTTAATCTATAGAGCGCTTTCCTCAATTTTCATACATGTTGAGGCTTTGTTTGATTAATAAACTCTTCTGGTTATATCATGTATACAATTTTTGACACATCCCCATTCAAGAATGCATTGTTCACATAACTTGTCTTAGTTCCCAATCATTGATCATTGCCAAACTAAGTACAATTCTTAATTGTTACTACTTTATCCACATGGCTATAGGTTTCATTATAATCAAGGTTTGATTTTTGGTGAAACTCCTTAACCACAAGTCTTGCCTTGTACTTAATATTGTGTTATCTGAATTTGCTTCATTTTGTACACCCATTTATTGCTAATCAATCTCATCTCAGGTGTGTGAGGTATTAGAGACCATGTTTTATTTTGCATTAAGGCTTGTAATTCTTTTTTCATTACCTATTCCCCTTGGGATCTGATAGAGTAGCTTGAACATTTGATGGTGTTTCAAAATATGCAAGTTTTGAGAGTATGCTAGCGTATATATTGGGCTTAAAGATCTTTACCTTGCCTTTGGTTATCATGGGATGAGTAGGAAGAAGGTTTTGGGTAGTTTATGGTGTATGAATTTCGAGTGTAGTATTTGGTTATGTTTCAAGAATTTGTGGGCTAGTGTTTGAAGTTATGGCAGAATCTGACGTTTGTGATATGTTAGTCTAAGTATCCTGGTGAGTTTCATTTACTACAATTGGAGTGTGGCTATTTGATCTAGTATTAGCAGTGTGTATGTTCCCTGGTGTCATGTATGCTTGTAAAGGTGTTGTGAAGAATTAATTTACTAAGTTTGATGAGCCTGATGAATCTAGTTTATGCATGCTTTTGAAGAAAACATCATTTTGAAAAAGAAATGAGTTTTCATTAAAAGTAACATGCTTGGCTATATAGACTCTCTTTGTTTGATGCAGACATAAATACCCCTTATGAATAGCACTAAGACCTAACAACACACACTTGGAACTATGGAAATCAAACTTGTGATTGTTATATACTCTAAGGTGAGGATAACATTCACATCTAAAGGTTTTAATCATTGTATAATTTGGTTTTGAGTGATGAAAGGCTTTAAAGGGTGTTATATCCCTAAGTACTGGTGTTGTAAGTCTATTGATGAGGAATGTTACTGTACTGAAAGCTTCCCATTAGAATTTTAGAGGCATTCTTGCCCTTGCAAGCAAGGTGAATGCTGTTTCAACAATGTGTCTATGCTTTCTTTCAATTTTACCATTTTGGTGGTGAATGTATGGACATGAATATCTCTTGGTTATTCCTTCTTGTTAAAGATAAGGCTCAAAGATCCTAAACTCACCTCCTATATCACATTGAAGGCTTTTGATTTTCTTGTCTAGGTTGGTTTGAATTTATTTTTTGAAAACTTTGAAAGTGTTTAAGGCTTCTTCTTTTCTGGTTAAATGATATATCATGGTAAAATATGTTTTATCATCAACAAAGGCAATGTAGTATTTGTAGCCTTAATTTTAAGAGACGGGAGAAGAACCCCACAAATCAGAATGCATAATTTATAAAGGTTTAGTGATCTTGACATCAGTGGTTTTGAAGCTCAGTTTGTGAGATTTTCTAAGTTGGCAAGCATTACAAAATGTAAAATCTAATTTTTCATTCAAGTTTAGATAATTACAAATTGATAGATTTTTTTGTAAAGCTGAGAAATGGGGATGACCTAGTCTCATATGCCATACATTCTAATCACAATATGCACTTGTTTTGTTGCTAACAGACTCTATTACATTTGAGTGCAAGGACACCATGGACTCTGAACTCTTGATGATTGACTCTTCTTGTTGAAAATTTAAAGTTGAAAGTGATGATGTGCTGTGACTGGAAGGGTAACATAATATCTGATACAGTCTACTTCTAGCCACTCTTTGCAGCAGGATTATCCCATGTCTTATTGTCTTTTATTATAAACAACTTTTATCAAATTCAATGCTAATGTCATTATCTTCAATCAGTTTAGATATACTAACAAGATATTCGGTTATTGTAGGTACATGTAATGTATGATTCAAGAGTAGATGCTTATCGGTTTGTGGGTGCAAAATGGGTAAAATTGAACAGAGAATATGTGTGACAGTGAATTTATTGCCATTACCTATTGTCAGTTGATCGTTTCATTTGTATTCAGTGCTTGTGTTCATGTTTTTCAGGCTATTGGTGACATGATTTATTACACCACTATCAAGATACCATGATGGATTAGTGATGTTCTCAGGTGCTGTTAAGTAGGCTTCTCTTTGATCAGGCTTGGCAGGTGTTCTGGAGGTGAAGTCTTTGTTGAACTTGTGCCAACAAGAGACAGTCATATGCCCAACTTTGTTGCAAATCTGGCATGTGGGTTTCTGGTTCCCCCTTGGTGTGTTATTCCCTCTTCTTTTGGTTTGCAGACCTTTTTCATACTGGTTTTGATGGGTTGAATGCCTTCCAAACTGATTATGATAGTTTGAGGATAGATTCTCGGCATTGCTCCTATCTCTTGGCTAGTTTCTCTTCTGAAAGTTGTTGTGTCTTGCCTGAGCCATGTTTGCTGAGTAGTTTGGTGGTAAATTAATGCTTCCAACTAACATGTTTTTCTCAACCTTGCTTTTTTGACTCAAAAGCATGGAGTAAACATCTTGTAATAATAATTTTTCAGCCCTTGAGGTGATATTTACCACTATAGGGTCATACTCAGTTCCAAGACCTTCAATTAGAAACAAGATTAGTTCATTATTTGTGGCCTTGTTGCCTGATGATCCAAGTTCTTTAATCATTGATTTCATTCTGACATAATATCCATTCATAGTCATACATGTCTTTCTGGTATTTTGGATTTCTGCCCTTCGCTGCATTATTCTTATTGTAGTTTGTGTAGTGAAGGCCTTCTCCAAAGTTGTGCACAGCTTATGTGAGTTTTTACACTCTATGATGAAGCTGAGGACTCTCTCTGTCATTGAAGAGAATAACTAACTCATCAAGATTTGGTCTTACCTCTCCTATGCCATGTACTAAGGATTTTTAGTTGTGATTATGTTATGTTCTTCATCAATGCTCACGAGTATTTTCTTAGGTGTTTCTTTACTTCCATTGATGATATATTTAAGGTTGTTGGCACGGATTCTAGCAAGAACTAGTGTTTTCCACAAGGGGTAGTTTGAATTTATTAACTTGATTGGAACTATGAAAACAAGTGAAATATTTGCTTGAGCTATTGGTGCAGTTTTTAGAGGTGGTGAGTTGTTGCTTAAAGCCATTGATTCGTATGTCTCTGATACCAAGTTAAAGTTTATGAAGTATGGCTAGTGTTTTGCAAAGTAAATTCTCTGTGTTTTTCTCAACTTGTATTCAACTTAAGGGCTTTACAGTGTACAAGGCCATATATATAAAAGATGAAGTATTCTACAAGAAAGCATAATGTATAACCTGTAAAATGATTACATTTTAAAAAAAATCAAAAAAGTACTATACTCTCTCCAGCATCAAATGATTGTAGGCTATCCTTTTCATTGTGGTGTGCCTTACTATTGGTGTAACTGAAAGCACAGGCTAGTACTGGTGTTTTGTTTGCTTTTGCTTTCTTCCTTTTGTTGCAAATATAGATTTGAACTCTTTCTTCAATTGGGTTGTTCAAGTCAATCACTTCCTAATTAACCTAAAGTTTACAGAATCATAACCTAAGTTCTGATACCACTCACTGTCACACCCATTTTACATAAATTTAATCTTAAATATCATTATCACATATAATACAGAATGCATCATTTATTAAACAAACCCTGCATAGTTCAATTTACAAAAGTTCTTACGTATACAAGTTTATACACATTACTTAACTAACTTACAATTACATATATCCAAAAACTTCAAATACGCCTAGTATCCTCGCTTGTGTACTTGGTCACCTTTATGTGCTATTATCTGAAAAATAAAATTTCTACAATAAAGAGTGAGATATAATCTCAGTAAGCAAAATATACATATTTTTAATGTCAATGCAATACAAAATATAAAGGTTTAAACAATCAAAGCATTTTTAAACTTTTCTAAATCACATAGAATTTATTTATAATATGAATATAATCAAAACGACTTAGTCAGTTAGTATCACCTGCATCCACGGTGACCCAGTTTCAAAACGTAATTACGTGCTTTGCATGTACCGGTCATTCTCATATCCATATAACAGAAATGCGCACAACGCCTTAAACATAATTCTTACTAGTACACAAGCCTTGCATTTAACACGAGACTTAACTAGGTCAAAATAACATAACTAATGACTAAGCCATAAAATACATTCTTATTCAAACATTTCACACATCGACAATATTTCATATTTATTTTCTAAATGCGATATCGGCATACAATAGTTAAATTCACAAATTTTTAATTTTCATTTTGTAGAACCATATTGGCGTACCAAAAGTTAAAATCACATTTTTATCATTCAATAATCATTTCATAAAACCATATCGGGGTACTTCTTACTACTTCAATTTGATTTCTATCAAGGTCTAACAAAATCTGCCTCTGAGTGGTTATAAGTGTGGCCAGCTGTCTCGAAGATTTCTGACTCAAGGCATCAATCACTACATTTGCTTATCTAGGATGATAATTAATTATACCATCATAGTCCTTCACTAATTCCAACCATCTCCTTTGCCTTAAGTTCAACTCTTTTTGAGTAAACAAATACTTCAAGCTTTTATGGTATGTAAAAATTTAACATGTTTCCCCATACAAATAATGCCTTCAAATTTTTAGGGCAAAAACCACTGCTACTAATTTTAAATCATGAGTAGGGTAGTTTTGCTCATGATTCTTAAGCTTCTTAGAAGTATAAGCTACAACATTCCCATGTTGCATTAATACACAACTTAGATCTTTCCTCGATACATCACTATATATCACATATCTTCTACTACTAGATGGAATTGTCAGAACCAATGCTATCACCAAACGATTTTTAAGCTCCTGAAAACTTCTTTCACATTCCTTACTCCATACAAATTTTATATCTTTCCAAGTTAGCTTTGTTAAGGGTGAAGCTAACCTAGCAAACCCTCCACAAATCTCAAATAATATTCTGCTAAACCCGAGAAACTTTTTACTTCCGTGATTGTTGAAGGTCACTCCCAATTAACTATTGTTTCAACTTTAGCTAGATCAACAGATATCCCATCCTTGTTTACCACATGCTCCAAAACTATTACTTGTTTTTGCCAAAATCCATATTTCTTAAAATTAGCATACAACTTCTTTTTCCTAAGGGTTTGAAGCACTACCCTTAAATGTTCCTTATGGTCCTCATCATTTTTCGAATACACCAATATATCTTTAATAAATATAATCACAAATTGATCCAAATATGGTTGAAACACTCTATTCATTAAATCCATAAAGACAGTTGGAGCATTCGTTAACCCAAAAGGCATCACCAAAAATTTATAATGCTTATATTGAGTACGAAAAGCAGTATTTGATATATTCTTATTCTTGACTTTAATCTGGTAATATCCTAACCTCAAATCAATTTTGGAAAATATACTCCCTCCCTGCAACTGGTCAAACAAATCATCAATTGGAGGCAAATGATACTTATTCTTTATTGTGGCATGATTTAATCTCCTATAATCGATACACAATCTTAGGGTTTCATTTTTCTTCTTAACAAATAACACCGGAGCACCTCAAGGTGCAATACTCGGGGCGTACAAAACCCTTATCTAACAATTTCTGCAGTTAACTTTTTAATTCTTTTAACTCTACAAGTGGCATTTTATAAGGTGTTATAGAAATGAGCGACGTACTCGGTGCCAAATCAATACCAAACTCAATCTCCCTTTTAGGAGGTAACCCAGGCAAATCCTCTAGAAACACATCTTGAAATTCTGAGACTACATGAATATTCTCCACACATAACTCAGTCTCACTCCCCTTAACTACATAAGCTAAGAAACCTTTATACTCATTTTTTAATAACTTAGTGGCCTTAATTGCACTTATTAACCTTTGACTCATCATTGATCGTCTTCTCCCAAAACTAAATTCTGGTTGACCCAGAATGTTAAACACTATTTTCTTACTAAAACAGTTTATTATTGCATGATAGGCGGCTAGCCAATCCATTCCTAAAATAACATCAAAATCACATATCTTAAGAGAAAATAAATCCACAATAAATTCCCGCTCATCCATATTGATTTTACAGGTTTTGTAAACCCATTGTATCATTACACTTTTACCCATAGGTGTGGCTACAAACATCCCATACTTCAAATATTCAAAAGGTTTATCAGAAAAATAACCAAATGCACATGACATAAAGGAATGGGTTGCACTAGGATCAAACAATACTTTAGCTTCTTTATTAAAAAGAGTTATTGTACCTATTGCCACTTCGTTTGATGCTTGTGCATTCTACTTGGTGAGAGCATAAACACGTCCCGGTTCTTTTTGCTTCTTATTTTGGCTTTCTACTCTATTGTCTCTAATATCTATTAGCCTATTCGGACAGTCTTTGATTGTATGCCCTTGCTTCCCACAACCAAAGCAAGCTTCTGACATCCGATGGTAAATTCTAGGATGGAATTTCCCACATGATTCACAAAGAGTATGCATCCTCTGCGTTGCTTGCCTGTTACTACCCATATCTTTAAAGTTAGTTCATCTTGGAACAAATTTACCTCCATTACCTTGCTAAAATAGAGGTCTTTGTGTTTTGCCACTATTTTCCCTTGCCTCACATCTCCTCTTTTTTTGAGGAACTGTTCCCAAGCTTTTTGAGATTTTCCTAAATCCCTTTCTACAATAATTGCTTGGTATATCAAATCCGTATACACATTTAGTTTCAGGATGGACAGCCGCCACTTAATTGCTGGACGCAATCATTTTAGGAAACGCCTACATTTGCTTTGCTCATTTGCAACTAAGATCGTAGCAAATCGAGATAAAGTTGTAAATTTTGCCTTGTATTCCATCACTGATTTATCTCCCTGCATTAGTCTTAGGAAATCCGCCTTCATATTATCTCTGATCCATTGTGGGAAATACTTCTCCAAGAAATCTTCATCAAATAACTCCCACGTAATAGGTCTCCCTTCCAATCCAGTTCTCAACAGTCTAGCTTTGGACTCCCACCAATGATTTGCTTCTCCTTGTAATACAAACGAAGCAAACACTACTTTTTGCTCCTCACTACAACCGAGAGCTATAAATATTTTCTCTATTTGCTTAATCCATGCTTCTGCCACTATTGGATTTACGCTCTCTCTAAATAACAGCGGATCTAACTTCTTAAGTTGCTCCAAAGTTATTACCCTATTACTATGTTCCTCGCCATTAGATCGGTTCTCACTCTCTTCACTTCTTAGGACACCACTACCTCGAGTAATACCCTCAATCAATTTATTTTGTTGTTCCATCATCCTCATCATCATGTTAATAATAAGATTCTCATCTTCAGCATCCCTTGTAAGCTCCCCTGCTCTATTTATATTCTGAGGGGCTTTTGAACTAGATGTATTAGCTTTTGGTTTTTCTCTACGAGACACTCTCCTCTGTTGAAATAACTATATTAGAAATATATAAGTCATTAGTATTTAAGGGATATAATAATACTTTAGAATTTTCTTTATTAATCCACACTCCGCTAAGAAGTAAATATAACATAATCCAACAATTCCTCAATACAAAGTTATAGTACAATAACATGTTATATATAATTATATCAAAATATAATAAGATCATTCTTACATTAATTATAAAAATTTACAATCTTTTTAAAATGGTAGCCACATAAAATGTACAAAAAAAAGAACAACCCAATAACTAAAGTCATAACTACAAAAAGGTTAGAGTACATATACAATATTACAGATAAAATATCATAGTAGGTCTAGGCCCAACACTCCACCAATCGTTTGGATCCTTCACTATTTTCAACGGTTTAAAAGGCATTTCTACCTTAGAGGGAAAAGGTGCCAATGTTACTAGTCTTCTCATACTACTTCACCCCTTAGACTTCTATTCACCCTTCTTGCCCAACTTTCTGAGGTTCTAAAAACATTATTATACTTTATTATCCATTATATACGCTGGACTACAAGTTTATTTTGATTCACTCCTTTATCGTAAACCCTTAAACCCTTAAGTACGTTATTCTTAACTTCCTTCGAAACTTGTGGACCTAGATCAGTGTTCGAATATCATAATTTTAGCATTCCGATCACTCCGATACCCTCCATATGTGGTGCTCACTCTCTCTATAGTTCTATTTGCCTAAAGTTTCCTTAAATTCTTCACAATAACACCTCCTAAAGCACACTGTTTTCTTCTATCTACACATATCCATATGTCGTACTTAGTCCTAGCCATCTACATCCAAAATAAAACAAGGTTAGATTCCATGACATTTAAACAAATCTACTAACTAAACACTTATTATACACACACACACATACACACATATATATATATATTTGTTTACATTTCCTAATTAACCTAAAGTCTATAAAATCATAACCTAAGCTCTGATACCACTCACTATCACACCCGTTTTACATACATTTAACCTCAAATATTATTCTCACATATAATACACAATGCATCACTTTTATTATACAAATCCTACATAGTTCAATTTACAAAAGTTCTTACGCATACAAGTCTATACACATTACTTAACTAACCTATAATTACATATATCTAAAAACTTCAAATACGCTTAGTATCCTCGCTTGCTTACTTGGTCACCCTTATATGCTATTATTTAAAAAATAAAATTTTTACAATAAAGAGGGTGATATAATCTGAGTAAGCAAATCATACATATTTTTAATGTCGATGCAATACAAAATATAATGATTTAAACAATTAAAACATTTTCAAACCTTTTCAAATCACATAGGATTTATTCATAATATGAACGCATTTAAAACGACTTAGTCAGTTAGTGTCACCTGCACCCACGGTGACCCGGTTTCAAAACGTAATTACATACTCCGTATATACCGGTCATTCTCATATCCATATAACAGAAACGAGCACAATGCGTTAAACATAATTCTTACTAGTCCGCAAGCCTCGCATTTATCACGAGACTCGACTAGGTCAAAATAGCATAACTAATGACGAAGCCATAAAAAACATTCTTATTCAAACATTTCACACATCAACAACATTTCGTATTTATTTTCTAAATGCGATATGGGTATACAACAGTTAAATTTACAATTTTTAACTTTCATTTCATAAAACCATATCGGCGTACCAAAAGTTAAAATCACATTTTCATCATTCAATAATCATTTCGTAAAACTATATCGGCGTACCAAAACGTTAAAATCACATTTTCATCATAACATCGGATATCGCATAATTTTAAAATATCAAAATGCATGCACGATCTACTTACATTTATTTCCG
>JAXCLQ010071825.1:0-11275 GCA_035584115.1 Cedrela odorata
CCAATGATCATGTGCAACCTCTAGCAAGATGCCACAAACCCTAGACACTAATGAATCCATATAGTCATACGTATATGTAGTAAAGTCTCTCTACTGTTGACTCCCGATCGAGTGTGGGTCATGGAATTGTCAAGCTCCTAACTCAATCATAGGAACAAGGTCTTGAATCATATATAAGAATTATGTATCCGAAAACACCTTTTTGGAAACACGTACTCTGGCCAAAGATTTCATTTCCCATGTATGACATCCCTACTAGGATCTCAAGCTCTAATATCTGAGCAAGCAGATTTCGTCTTGGTCATCACATGTCCTGTTACACCTAAACACATTGCTAACAAGCTTCTTTCATCAGGCGTGGCTAGCCTAGTGTGATATACACAAGTGAACGATGTGCCTCAATGCAGAAGGCAGCCATGACACCTCAGGTCAAAGGTCTAGTAGTACAATAGTACGGTTGTGTAACATATCATTGACTATGGACAATCACCCACGTGATTCGTCACGTTCAATAACACGCATTCCAATATAATACTCATGTTTATGCTCTTGTGACATAAGACTCGTCACCCAATTATTAGTATCAAATACTAGTCCTTAGCCTCATCAAACATATCAGTCTTGTAATGTCATACTCCTATATAACAATACCTCAACTGGGAATTAATTCGGATATATTTAAATTAGACTTTGTTCTCATATCTACAACTCGTTGCAGATAGAGTCATGACGTCATAATACATCACGAGATCTCATTCTGCATTTTATATATAATATATATATATATATATATACGCAACTGTATTTGCAAAATGATATAAATGTTATTTTATTAATCATAAACTAATTTACAATAAATAACAAAGTTATATATACATAAGGATGATATTCCTAAACTGTATGACACGATTGGTTCTGGGGCAGATCTGCAACAATGTGTGGATTTGGAATGGCATATTTGGGAAATTTGAATTGAATCTCAGCGATTATTGGTAAGTTGAGTTTGTGTGATATAATTGGGAGTGTTTTGGAATTTGATAATGCGGTGTCGTCAGAAAACGGCAACACTTGACGAATTCAAAATTTTACGCCAAAATTATTTTCTGAAAATGGTTGCAATATACATACTTAGTTAAATGTATGTATAGGTATATTGGAATAGTGAATGAAGTAAATATGGTGATGAATGTGTTTTAGGAATTCATTAAGTATCAAATTAGGAAATGTGAATGTCGTAGGCAGGTAGCGATGAGTATAAATGCATAACTGAAATAGATTGTGTTAATTTAATTTTAGGTATGCCATATTAATCTAAGAATATACTCGAGAAGAGCGGGAACAAACGTAAGTGGATCATGTATGCATTTTAATGTTTTGGAAACTATGCGATATTTAATGTTATGATAAAATAAAAAATGTGATTTTAAGGTTTAGTACGCCAATGCAATTATACGAAATGATTAGTGACATGTTTGTGAATTTGAATGTTTACACCGATATCGCATTTAGAAAGTAAATATGAAATGTTGTCGATATATGAAATGTTTGAAAAAATATATATTTTATGGCTTAGTCATTAGTTATGCTATTCTGACTTAGTCGGGTCTCGTGTTTATTGCGAGGGTATGAACTAGTAAGAATTCTGTTTAACGCATTGCATATGTTTCTATTATATGAATATGAAAATGACTGCTACATGCAAAATACGTAATTATATTCTGAATCTGGGTCGCCGTGGGTGCAGGCCACACTAATTGACTAAGCCGTTTTGAATGTGTTTACATTGTGAATAAATTCTATGTGTTTGAAAAAGTTTGAAAATGCTTTGGTTATTTAAACTGTCATATTATGTTATGCATCGACATATAAAAACATGTTTTGATTTGCTTACTGAGATTTGTATCTCACTTTTTATTATAAAAATTTTATTTTTTAGATAATAGCACATAAGGGTGACTAAGTACGTGAGCGAAGGTACTAGACATATTTGAAGTTTTTTTTTGATATATGTAATTGTAGGTTAGCTAAGTAATGAGTATAGACTTGTGTGTATAAAAACTTATATAAATTGAACTATGTGGGGTTTCTGTAATAAAAGTGATGCATTGTATATTATATATATTAAAGATGTTTGAGGTTAAACATAAGTTAAGAGGTGTGACACCTTAAAACCAATTGTGTCATACAGTTGAGGGATATTATCCTTATGTATATATAATTCTGTAATTAATTGCAAATTTGTTTACAATTAATAGAATGACTTTTATATCATTTTACATGTATAGTTGCTAATATGTATTGTATATATAAAATACAGAATGAGATCCCGTGATAAATATATAAATCCTGTAAATGATTGAGGTTCTAATCTTGTAAATAATTGAGGTTCCTTAAATATTATATATTTTTGTAATTAATTGTAAATTTTTTACGATTAATAAAATAACATTTTTTTTATCATTTGGTGTTTACAATTGCTTTAATAAATAATTAATGCAGAATGAGATTCCGTGATGTGTTATAATGTCAAGATTTTATCTGCAAAAAATTGTAGATACGAGTACAATATTTTGATTTGAATACATCCGAATTAGTTCTTAGTCGAGGTGATATCATATGGGATTGACATTGTATGACTGGTACGTTTGACGCTACCAAGGATTACTATTGGATGCTAATAGTTAGGTGACAAGTCTCATGTCACAAGAGTAGAAACATAGATAATACATTGAAGAACGTGTTACAGAACGTGACAATAGCAGAAGGACTTTACTATATGTACGTACGACTATATGGGTTCATTTATTAGTGCTTGGGGATCATGGCATCTTGTTAGAGGTTTTGCAAGATCATTGGGAATTTCGGCTATAAAGAGTTGTACTGAAATAAGGCAAAAGGGTTCATATCCGCTCATGTCCAGTTCACAGTGAACCTAGGCGGTCACACACATATGGGTTACTTGTTGATGATGGTTATTGCCATGAACAATATTTATTAAGTTAATTAATAATATTGTTGTGATACTTAATTGGATGGCAATTTAATTTTTTATTGCAAAGAATTTATTTCCTAGCCAAGATGTGTGAGCGCACGTGTGTGTGGGAAATATTTCGAAAATAATTCGGATTATGTAAATATGATTTATGAACATTTGGAAACTAAGAAAAGATATTTTTGTCATTAAGTTATTAATAAATAAATTGTTTATTTATTAATGATTAAATAATTGTTATTTGATCAGTTGATCCTTATTTAATAAATGACATCATATGATGTTTCCAAGTGTCGTTTAACAATTAATGTTTGCAAGTCAAACATTGTTAAGTAATTATTACATTTAATTATATATATGATATAATATTAAGTTGTAATAATTATATTTTATTTTATATTATATAAAATAAAATAAAATAAACACTCTCTCTCTTTATCTTAAAATATCTTAAATATATATATATATATATTATATGTAGAGATATTTTTGGTGTATTAATTGAATTAATGCAAATTGGATTGGATTTGGAATCCATCCATAGATGAATGCCATGTGGAATCCACTTATTTTGTTATTGAACAAAGTGCTTGGATGAAAACATGGACACATGGCATTCTTAGTTTTGTAAAAACATAAAAGTGACAATTTGGGTTTTAAACCTAGAACAGCACACTTGGTTTTTACATTTTGAGAAAACAGAGAGAAGCCAAATACTATTCATCTTCTTCTCCTTTTCTCGTGAAGGCCATTGGTGAATGGTGATGAGTTTGTGTTTTGAACAAAACTCAAAAAGAGAAGAAAGAAGAGAATAGAGAGAGAAAGAGAGGAAAGAAGCGAAAGGGGTTTCCCAAGTTTCTTCTTCTTCCACAAAGTTTCCAAATACGAATCTAGGTAATTGTAACCAGTTGCTTACAACCCCTTGTGTGTGACACGCCAACAAAGCTAACTAGTAGCTTATTCCGGGATCGACATTAAGGTATGTATACCTTACATATGTTGATCATTCATTTAAATCATTTAAAATTTTAAAATGCACATACATCCATGTCTATGGTCCTTTAGGTGAGCCTTTTCCGCACTTGCCGTGTGATAGCAGTGGCTCCCCTACATCTGTTTCTGGCAATCGCATGCCCGAGAAACTATCCCCCGCATCGCACCTCTGTTGATGTTGGTTGTGTTACTAGGTTGAGGTCAAACCTCTCCCTTCAAGTGGTATCAGAGCCATTTGACATGTTTATGTACGTATGTTTTAAAATCTTTGTTTGGATGTTGATTTTGTTCATATGGATTGTTTATTATGGTTTGAAATTGATAATATGTTATTTTGAATAAAATGCTCTTTATGTTTTAAGCATGAAAATTTTGATTTGTTGTATTTTAAGCATAAATATGTTGATACGAAATGTTAATGTTGATTAAAATTTGTGTTGACATGTAAGGGAATATATATGATATATTTGAGAGCATGAGATGTGGTTATATTTGATTTGATCAAATGAAGATATTTGGATGATTACGTTTTATGAAAAAACATGATTATAAATTCTATTAATATGGTTAATAGGTATTATCATGTTTAGAGACTTGAATGAAGTTGTTTTAAGAAGTTTTGGAAACTTTTAGAGACGTTTTATGCAAGTTTAGAAACTTTAGAACTGGTTAAAATGGCCTCGAATTGATCTGTTTGATGATCAGTATGGATTCCTTTGTGAAAATGACCAACACTACTTAACCTAAAAGCGTTGAGTGTCGATACTTTAGGCAAATAGATCGATACAAAATGGCTCAATATCGTTCCGTAGCATTCTATTTTAAGGAGTATCAATCTCTTTGGAGAAAAGATCAATACTTTCAGTTGAAAGGGTTGATATGATCGACCCCTTCAATGAAACAGATCGAAACTTGAAAGTTACAGACCATTCTGTTTTACGAAGTATCGATCGTTTTGGAGAAATGATCGATACTTACTATTCAAGGATTGATTAGATTGATCCCCTCAGTGAAACAGATCGATACTTGAAATCTGGGTAGCCATGTATCGATCTATGGCCAAAAAGGATCGATCTGCGTCTATGTGAGACGTATATTGATTTTTTTCTTAAGATCAGATTGATCAATTCTAAGTTTTACTTAAAAAAATAGAAGTAAAATTTTTTTTATTTTTTATTTTTTTTCATTCTTGTATAATCTCCAAATATTATAACCTTCTTTAAGTCACAACTTCAATATGCACTAATTTGATTAGTGTATTTTTTGTTACCGAAAAATTTGATTTGTAGAAATTAAAATTCTTGGGCTTGAAATTGTTTCAATCGAACAGAAAAACAATACTCCGAATTAAAAATTGAATTGAATGGGAATTCTAATTAATTTTGATTCAACTGGAATTAATAGAATTCTAATGGGAGTAAAAAAAATGAACATAAATCAACCAATTGATAATATATCAATTGAACTCTCTTGTAAATAAATTAATTGTTAATTTATATATTTAATATGATTAAATATGTAATAGGTTAATATTTGATATTGATATCATTTGGAATGATATGAACTCATTATAAATAATATGCATGATGATGTATATTAAATGAGACCTCAAAATGAAAATCTCCCTTTTATTAAATATTAGGTACAAACTTTCCAATGCAGTCAGTAGATTATAGTCATCTTTGATGGAGTTACCCAATAACTGTTAGGTGAGGGCTCTCATAGGGTGTCATAGTCTATTGGATCTGTTTCTTAATAGGAGGTGTTTGGCTTCTAATAACTATTAGGTAAGGGGTTTGATTTTACTCCTATTCAAGAAAAGGCGTTGGGTCTAGCCTAACTAGATTAGGGCACCAATAACTATTAGGTGAGGTGTCTTATTTTAGAGTTAGATTGATCATGTCTTGTAAGGAGTTACAAACAAAAAAAAGTTTCTGACTTATTGAGCTTACTTAACCAATAGCTGTTAGGTGAGATCTTGTGAGTTTGATAAGAATATGATCACCTACGAAAACCTATAATGTGGTTACAGTTTTCTCATCGAAGGAGTATCGGATATAATTAAAGTAGTGGAAGAACTATTTAGTTTAAAGTCTAAAACTAAATAGAATGAAATATAAATATACATTTAATACATTCTAATATATTTCATTTTTTTCTGTAGATCTTCTCTTTTAAGTAGGAGAATAATGCTTAATCCTCTTCTTAGAATTCTGGACATTTATAGGCTAACTCGACCTAATTTTAAGGTTTGGTATCGGAATCTTAAAATTGCATTAGATTTTAAGCGGATAGGCTATGTTATTTAGATGCCTATGCCTATGTCCCTTTCTAGTGAGGCTTCTCTAGAGGAGATTGAGACCTTCTAGAAATGGAAGGACGATAATCTCAAGGTTAGATCATATATGCTAGCATCTATGAGTGATGACTTATAGATTTAGCATGAGGGCATGGAGGATGCCTCAGTGATCTATTGCTTTTTGGCAAAGCTGTTTAAGGAGAGTTTCAACTATAGGCAATGCAAGTTGTCCACTGCTTTATTTGGTATGAGTCTTAGTTCAAGAGTGCCACCAGAGTCTTATCTTATGAAGATGATAAACCTCATAGGTTAATTGGACAATTTAGGGTTTTCTATTGACTTTGAGTTACAGACGGATTTGGACCTTCAGTCACTCTCGTCTAGCATTGACCAGTTTGTTTCCAATTATCACATGAACAAACTGGAACACATTCTTCCCGAACTTATGAATGAAATTATTTCATTTCATAAGAGAGTCTCAAAGGGGAAAGAGAACGAGACCGTTCTTGCTATAGTGTCTTGAAAAGAAAGGCAAGAAGTCCTCTGGGGTTAGACCCAAAGGACGAGTCTCTAAGAAAAAGTAGAAGGGTAAAGGCAAACAAGTTGCTAGTAGCCAAGTCAATGATGAGTGTCATCATTATAAGAAACTCGGTTATTAGAAGGGGAACTGTCCTTTTTACCTGAAAAGCGTGAGACAAAAGAGGGTGCAAGTACGCTTTCTTGTCATATTATTGAAACTGAATTAAGTGTTATTTCAGATTTAAATAGTTGGATAATTGATTCAGTTGCCACTTCTCATGTATGTATATTGTTACAAGACCTTTATAGTAAGCAGTTACTAAAGGAGGGTATAGTGACATTGAAGATGGCAAAAGAAGCAATAGTTGTTGCCACTTGTTCAGAGACGTGCATAATTGTTCTACCTTTGAGTCATGTTTTTGTATTGCATAAAACTATGTATTTTAATACTGCCAATAGAAACATTTTGTTTGTGTATCAAATGTGTAAACAGGGTTACACTTTTATATTTGATGGATGTAAATGTTGTATTTATTTTAGAAATAAATTGATTGGCAATGGCTTGAATGTAAATGGTTTATATGTTTTTGAGACTAATGAAATTAACATGACTGATACTGTTAATAAGAAAAGATCTACAAATGAACTTAACTCAAAACTTATATGGCATCATAGATTAGGTAGTATTGGAGATAAAAGGATTATGAAGATGAGTAAAGATGGATTGATAAGTTCATTGGGTTCTAAACCCTATCCTACTTGTAAATCTTTTCTTTAAAGGAAGATGACCAAATCGCCCTTTGTTGGATAAGAAAAAAAAAGCCAACAAAGTTCTTGAATTGATACATAATGATGTATGTGATTCATTTAGTAAAATGGCTAGAGAAGATTTCTCATACTTTATAACATTTACCAATGATCATTCATAGTATGGTTATATGTATTTATTGAAGTACAAATCTGAATCTTTTAAAACGTTCAAAGAATTCAAAGCTAAAGTAGAGAAATAGACAAGAAAGAGTATTAAGATTCTACGATCTGATCAAGAAGGTGAATATTTAAGTGCTAAATTTCTAAAATTTCTTAAAAGTAATGGTATACCTTCTCAACTTACACCTCTTTATACACCATAGTATAATGGTGTATCAAAAAGAAGGAATCGTACTTTATTAGATATGGTACAATCTATGATGAGAGCTTCACTGACTTACCTATATATTTGATGGAGATATGGCCTAGAACCAATCGTGTCATATCGTTTAGGAATATCATCCTTATGTATATATAACTTTGTAATTAATTGTAAATTAGTTTACGATTAATAAAATGACATTTATATCGTTTTGTATATTTAGTTGCGTATATATATAAATATAAATATTATATATAAAATACAAAATGAAATCCTGTGATGTATTATGATGTCAGGACTATATCTATAAGGAATTGTAGATATGAGTATAATGTCTGATTTAAATACATCCGAATCAATTCCCAGTTGAGGTATTGTCATATAGGAGTGACATTGCATAAATGGCAAATTTGATGCTGCCAAGAATTAGTATTTGATGCTAATGTAATAGTTGCCTAACGTAGTGGAAATTAAGTTTGCATTGTTTGGGATATAATTTAAAACTTTTCAAGTTAGAACAACTTACTTATTTTTTGAATTTGTCACATAAATTCAAGATTTGAATCAAGAAGAGTGGAAAGGAAAACTCCCTTTATGTATGTCCACCCTTGATTTGAGCTTAATTAAGCTTGGAAGTGGAAATTGGGATAGAATTTAGCAAACACTTTGCTTTGTGTGTTCTTGGCCAAGAAGAAAAGAAACACAAATTCTTTTCTTTTTGTTTCATGGCTAAGCCTTAACAAAATAAGCCAATTTTACTCTTTTAAAATGTCTCTCGGCCAAACCAAAAAACAAAGCCAATTTTGACTTTTCAAAGGCATTAAATATATATTATATTTATTCCACCAAATGGCTAAATAAAAGCCTTTTATTTTCACTTTACAAAACATGGCCAATTTAATCCCAAGTGCTAGCTTGCCATTGGCCTATAATTCTTATATTTATCTGTACATTTAAATACAATTATTAATAAAATTAAATTACCATAATACCTTTTATAAAATTTATCATAATACCATTTACGAAATTTACCATTAAACCCTTTTATGGAATTTACCATAAAATCATTATATTTAAATATTAATAATTAATAAATAAACACTTTATTAATTAATTATTATAGTATTATCATAATACCCTTCTTATAGAATTTACCATAAACTATTTTATGAAATTTACTATAATTCCCTTGTATGGATAATTTATTAATTAATTATTCCAACACTTAGAATACTATTCAATTAAGTTCCTTATCAATTTAGGTATGACTCAATAGGTTCACTATTAAGTCGGTAGTAAATGTATATCAAATTCTGAATTAAACTCTTTAATTTGTTCGACATTCGGTAAATCATCTCATGATTAATTAAATGAATTAAACTATTTAATTCATTTAATATTTAATAAATCATCTCATAATTAATTAAATATGTTTACAAACCAAGATTGACATCTAGCAATGTATCATGGTTATCCAAATTATAATAAAGTAGCAAGCTTCAACATAAACCTTTCCGTAATTAGTTACCGTGCAATTCAATCTTTCTGTCATACTTGCTCTAATTGGATCAAGGTCATGGTTAACTATCAAAACCTCTATATTCAACACTATGTACAATGAATCTTGAGATCATGACTCATTCAGTGTACCGTCATTGAGAACTCTTTCTCAATCCTACACTGCACCTTGGCCAAGGATTTCTTGAGACATATCTCTATCATTCTCATAGAACAAACTCCCATAATGTACTTAGGGTGACAAATCATTTATTAAATATTCATTTATCTCTATGAGTGTCATACTATGCTCAATAACAACCATAATGAACCTAATGGTTTATTTTGAGTTAGCATTAAAGTACAGCATTTCACCCACAAGATAACTATGATATTCTCAAGTCTAAGGATCACTTACACTACTGATACGAAGAATGTCCAATTGACAGTAAAATACAATTACCATTTGGACATTTCAACTGTAAGTCAATTCAGTGAACTCATTATCTAATGAGCATTTACACACTTGCCTTAGTGTCACTACACAAGTGGTCTATGAGAATAATTACCTTTTCAACAAATAGGCATAGTGTGTACTAGTCTATCTGATACTATAAAGGCCCCACTTTATAGTTCTATGATTGGGAATGTTTAAGAATGATGCATCTAATATATCTATCTCATAAATATGATCTCATCATAATTAGATATATATTGTAAACATTCTATGGACTTCATCATTATACATATTCATTTCATTACTAAACGTAAAGATTTATAAGAGATAATGCCCATTACAACAACATGTGATTGGCTTATGGGGCATAACTCTTACAGCTAATCGTTAGGTGACGAGTTTCATGTCACAAAAGCACAAACATGGGTAATATATTGGAGAGCATGTTATTGAACGTGACTAAATGTGACGAATCATATGGGTGATTATCCACCATCAATGATACGTCACAAAACCACATTAGTGTACCATTGCTCTTTTGACTTGAGGTGTCACGGCTACCCTCTGCACTGAGGCATATTGTTCACTTGTGTATATTGCACCGGGCTAGCCACGCTTGATGAAAGAAGCTTGCTAGTAATGTGTTTTTGGTATATAAGGACAGGTGATGACTAAAATGGAATCTGCTAGGTCAGATATTTGAGCTTGAGATCTTAGATGGGGATGTCATGCATGGGAAATGAAATCTCTGGCCAGAGTACGTGTTTCCAGAAAGAGGTTTTTGGATACATGATTCCTGTATATGATTCGAGAACCTATTCCTAAGATTGAGTTAGGGGTTTGACGATTCTATAACCAGTACTCGATTAGGAGTCAACAGTAGAAGGACTCTACTATATGAATAAATGGCTATATGGATTCATTAGTGTCTGAGGTTGTGGTATATTGTTAGAGGTTATGCATAATCATTGAAAACTTTTGTTATAAAGAGTTGTACCAAAATGATACGAAGGAGTTCGCGATCACCCATGTCTAGTTTACTATAAACCCAAGGGTCACACACATAGTCGGTTACTTGATGATGATGACTATTGCTACTATATAATAATCATTAATTGGTTAATGATATTGTACAATTATTGATCAGGTAACAATTTAATTCTTTATTGTAAAGAATATATTTTTCAGCTTGGACACGCTAGTATGCATAGGCGTGAAAAATGTTTCGGTTTAATTATGGGATACTGTAAATATGATTTACGAGTATTATGATATTGATATATAGATATTATATTTAATATGATTAATCTAATCATAAAATATAAATATCAATTATATTAATATAATAATAAATATCTTAATATTAATTGTTAATATATATATGTA
>JAXCLQ010071826.1:0-11274 GCA_035584115.1 Cedrela odorata
TGTATATAAAAAGAAAAAAAAATTTTGTGGACTAGAAATGTTTAAGTTTTGTGTAAATAAAAGATTAATGTTGTATGCAGTATATGTAGTTATGTATTTGCAGATAGTAAGAAACAGGCGTGACAGATGGAATTAGGGATTTGACGATTCCATGACCCGCACTTGATCGAGAGTTGACAGCAGAAAGACTTTACTATATATACGTATGACTATATGGATTTATTAGTGTCTAGGGATTATAGCATCTTGCTAAAGGTTGCACATGATCATTGGGAACTTTGGTTGCAAAGAGTTGTACCGAAGAGATACGAAGGAATTTGTGTCCACCTATGTCCAAGTCACAGTGAACCCAGGGGGTTACACATATAGTCGATTACTTGATGATGATGGTTATTGCTACTATGCAATAATCGTTAACTAGTTAATGATATTGTATAGATATTGATCGGGTAGTAATTTGATTCTTTATTGTAAAGAATATATTTTTTGGCTATGACATGTTAGCACGCATATGCGTGAAAAATATTTCGGTTTAATTTTGGGATACCGCAAATATGATTTGCGGATGCAATAATATTAATATATTATTATTATATTTTAATATGATTAAAGTAACATAAAATATAATTATAAATATCTAAAATATATATTATTGATATATATGTATATATGTAAGATATTTATTAATATATGTGTATATAAATGTATACATATATGTATCTCTCTCTCTCTCTCTCATTTTGATATATATATATATATGTTAATTTGATTAATATATATATATATATTATATTTATAATGTATTCATGCATTAATGTATGTATATATGTGTATTAAAAGAATGCATGCATATGATTAAAGAATGCATATTGCCGACCTTATCAACCGTGAATCATTCTTGTATTAATTTCTTTGTGATATTTTGTAAAGGCAAGTGGGCTGATTCATGAGTGTGGGAGTCGGTGGAAAGATTTGCTTAACAAAGAAAGCTTAAGGGTTAAGCTTGCATATACACATATATAGATATACACACAGAATACGAAATTTTTTTTTTCTTCTCTGTTTTCTTTTGTTTCTTTTCTGTGTTTTTTGAGAAACCATGAGCCTTTTCCTCTTCTTCAACTAACAGCAGCTTGGTGAAGTGGCGCTCGGTGTAGTGTTTTGGTTGTGAACCAGGATAAGAACTAGAAGAGAGAGGAAGAGAAAGGCTAGAGAGAGAGAGAGAGGTTAGTAAGCTTGGTGAAGCTTAAACCAAAGCTCAAAGATCCCAACCAAGCTGGAACCAGCATCCTCAACACCGACGTGTGTGGACACCCAAGGAAGTAAGGCAGTTACTATTTCGAATTGCTAGGCCAAAGGTTAGGTTTTTTTTTTTTATTTTGTTTTTGAAACAGAGCATGGTTTTGTAAACTGTAACATGCATGTGTGCATAATAGCGATGAGCATTATTTATGTATGTTTATTACCCTTATTTTAGATTAGTAACTCAAATTAATTTAATAATTCACTTTAATTAGTAATTTATTTTATGTAACATATTTTATTTGTCTTTAGTTAATATTTGTCTTATTGTATTTTATTTTAATGTATTTATATTGCTTTGATTTTATTATTTTGTTTTAATGAAGGTGGAATGCCAACTCATTAAGGGGAAAAAATAGACAACTTGCAAATTTCGTCATATACATCATTTGTCATATTTTTAGCATGTGACATGTTTCAGTAAATTGAACATAACTTTGTAAATACATATCTAAATGCCATGATTCTTGATTTGTTGGAACGCTGAGAGATTCATCTAAAATTTTCGTGGAATATCATGATCATATTTGTTCACTAAGGCTGTTCAAAGTGGAGAATAACATGAATGTATTTGTCATCAAAAGTAACTTGAGCACCTTTCGGTATTTTAACCATATCTTTGGTTTTACAGCTCATAAAATTATGATTTTTATATTGATGGAAAGAAGATTCAATGGCTGACATCTTTTGTGAAGACATCTTTACCCAGTTTTATGAGCAAAAGGTTCAAAATGACACTATAATGTGGTGGACAAAATATATTAAAATTTTGTAGCTTGCATGTGATTACACATGTAAAGCAGAATTGCTTATAAATAGAGTTAGATTTTGAAGATAGAGTGGGATCTGGAAGAAATGTAAGGGGTTGGATCTTAAAGACATTGAGGAGTTCTAGTTTGAAAAGTAATAGTTGCTATCATGATTGAAGATTACAAATGGCCATCAACTAGGTTCTATCTTTTCTTTTGTTTTTAATTCCACCATGTATTTCTAATTTTCTTATACTAAGGTTAGGATGAAACCCTATTTAATGAAATAGTTTTATTTTCATTTAATTAATTCCCTTATGATCTTTAATGTTTATGGTTCTTGCTTCAAATAATTATTGAGTAATTATCTTTTCATCATTAATATCATGTATTCTTGATAATTAAGAATTTATTTAATCAATTTATGATCAGATGTGTAATGCATATAATTATCTTTGATTTTATATTTTTCATTGGTTTGGATACATAGAATACTTAGAAATAAACTATTCATACTATTCAACAAAGAAAAGCTTATATAAGATTTTACTTAATTTGGACTTAATTTCTAAATTCATGAGATGACATAGATTGAATTCGAGTTATCACTTTAATTATGAGAATTAATTGATGACTATGAAATTAATGAGTTAAATAGTGGTAGATTCCAAAACCTTACTATTATTTATATTATTGAAGTTCTATTTTATTTTGTTCTTTGTTCCCTTGAATCTTAAAATTTGTAAACTAGGTTAAAATTATAATTAATTTATATTTGAATTACATTTTTCTATTTTGGCAATCTTCGTAAGATCGACCTCGTTACCACTAATCTACATTAATAGATTCGTGCGCTTGCTAGTTAATTAAAACGTGAACAACATATATGTCACACCTGTTTCTTATTAACTGCAAATACATACTTACATTCCTTATATACACTGCTATTCTTTTATTTACACAAAACTTAAATATTTCTAGTCAACTCTTTGTAATACAAATAGATTATCGATTTCATATCCAAAAATATTCATACTAACCTACAAGTCCATACACATTACTTAGCTAATCTACAAATTACATATATAAAAAATAAAACTACGAATATGCCTAACATCCTTGCTTGCGTACTCGGTCATTCTTATGTGCCATTATCTGAAAAATAAATTTTTCAATAAAGGGTGAGATAAATATCTCAGTAAGTAAATCATGCAAGTGTGATATGTTGATGCAGTGTAAAATATGAAAACTTAAACAATCAGTACATTTTCAAACAAGTTCATTCAAAATACAAACATATTCAGAACGGCTTAGTCAATTAGTGTCACCAGCACCCACGATGATCCAGTTATAGAACGAGATTACGTGTTCCGCATTAAGCGGTTATTCACATTTACATATAACAGAAGCGCGCACGATGCACTAAACAGAATTCTTATAAACCTACAAACCTCGCCTTTAACACGAGAACCGGCTAGATCAGAATAATATAACTAATGACTAAGCCATAAAACGCATTCTTTTTCAAACATTTCACACATCGACAACATTACATATTTATTTTCTAAATGCGATATCGGTGTAAACATTCAAATTCATAAACATTTCATTAATCATTTCATAAAGTTTCATTGGCGTATCAACATGTACAAATCATATTTTCATCAAACATCGAATATCGCATAATTTTTAAAACATTAAAATGCATACACAATCTACTTACTTTTGTTCCCGCTCTCCTTAAGTGTGTTCCTATTAAATGGTGTGTACCTAAAAATCAATTTATACAATCTATTTTAGTTACGCGCCACTTCTTGCCGCTACATTCCTACAACATCCTCATTTCTAAACTCTCACTCCTTATTAATTTTCTAACATAAACTTTATTGCCATATTTACAACATAACATCATCTCACATATGCTCATACATACATGCATACATGTGTATATATATGCATCTTATAACAATTTTTCAAAAAACACATTCGGCATAAAATTTCCAAATTCATCAAATGTTGCCATTTTTCGACAACACACACATTATCAATTCCGAATGCTCCCAATTATTTTACAAACAAACTTGACCTACCAAAATTGTCGAGATTTATTCCACTTCACAATCCACCAATTAACACAATAACCATTTCTCATTTAAATATTATATAATATTAACACAATTCCATTTCCCATTTCTATACTTCAATTTAATATTACACAATACCATTTTCAATTTTCACTTTTCAATTAATCATTGATAATATCAATTTCATCCCTCTTTAATTCCTACAATTTATCACCCAATTTAATATTACACATTATCATTTTCAATTTTCACTTTTCAACTAATCATTAATAATATCAATTTCATTCCTCTCTAATTCCTACAATTTATCACCCAATTTAATATTACACAATATCATTTTCAATTTTCACTTTTCAATTAATCATTAATAATATCAATTTCATCCCTCTCTAATTCCTACAATTTATCACTAATAACATTAATTTAGCCATAACTAATTTCCTACAACAATTTGGTATTAAAACATGATTTTGCTCATCTTTAATTACTACTATAATCCCATGACACACACATGTTCTACTTTCTACCAATTCATACCATTATAACAATATAACCATAAAATTTCCATCAATTAGCACTATCATAACAACATAATAATAAACTACTCATTTTAATCACATATAAAACATTATTTATATCTACCTCCCTAAATTACAACTTAAACTAATAATATAAATTCTACTACAATTAATTTCTACTTACTAAGCATGGTATAATTAGGCAATAAAACATAAATTTATCCATGACCTAAACATTTTCCAATTTCTACCATTATTACTACATAATAATAATAAATTTTCACCAATTTCCATCATCCTAACAATATAATAATCATGGTTTTCATTTCAAATTTCCTATATCACATGAAAGTATAAGGTCTACTACAATAGCCTTAACAATTTACTAAGTTTAATATACCAAAATCATAAAATATTAATTAAAGGAAACTTACAACTCACAAATTCTTTCTTTCTTCTCTTTTTCCTTCTCTTCCTTTCTTTCTTTCCTTTCTTTATTTCCTTTCTTTCTTTCTCAATTTGCCTTCTACGTAAGTTTACTTTGCCTTTTCCAATTTGAAAACATCAATTTTGTTTAAGTATTATTGCTTAAACACATGGATGACTTGAATTTATCTAACAAATCCAAAGGCTCTCATTTTTCCACCCATTTTCTATAAATTCTAATTTTCTTAAAACACATGGATGACTTGGATTATTTCACTTAAATCCAATGGCCATCTTTTCTCTACCACATCTTCCACTAACTAACCTTAAATATTAATTAATTTAATCAATAGAACACATGGATGGTTAGGATGACTTTGATCAAATCCAATGGACCACATTTAACCACCAAATTTTCCACTAACTTAACTTTTTGTTTATCCTTATCCCATTTGCAAAACATGCCTAGAATTGTGACAAGTGGATGGTTAGGATTGAAACAAATGAATGGCTTAGATTTTGTAGAGAATTTTTGATTAAAACTTAGTATTTTATTCATTTAAATATTTATTTTACTTAATTACATACATATATATTAACTTGGCGGGCTTGGGCTTGGGCCCATTTTAATATATATATATATATATATATACACATAAACTTGGGCTTGGGCTTAATTTAATTAAATTAAGCCCAAATTACATATTTATAATATTTAGCCTACTTAATTACATATATATATATATATTTATTCATAAGATAAAATTCCAAAATCACCTTGATAATAATGAAATTCTAATTTTACCCTTATAAATTTACTTTATATTATTTCTCAAAATTTTAACACTTAATACTTTAACAAGTATATTTACAACCTAGCTACAAGTCCTACAAAAGAAATTGCGAGTGTCACAATATAGATCGAAAGAGAGTCTGTTCCGTAGGTTTATCAAGATAACCATGGCTCTCTTGTGGCGGTTGCATGCTCGAAATTTCATTTCGTGTATTGCGCTTCAGCTGCACACGGAAACAGAGCTTGCGAGCTCACTGTT
The DNA here is from genome assembly GCA_035584115.1 of Cedrela odorata. NCBI lineage: Eukaryota > Viridiplantae > Streptophyta > Magnoliopsida > Sapindales > Meliaceae > Cedrela > Cedrela odorata. The sequence goes on from JAXCLQ010071826.1 coordinate 6,132, forward strand.
CCGTTCAATTACAACAACATGATACTCATCTTATACACATATGAAACATTATTTATACTTGATTTTTTAAATTACAACTTAAAAACTACTAATATAAATTCTAATAATATAATTTCAAATATCATATATAACTTAAACTAATAATATAAATTCTACTACAATTAATTTTAACTCACTAAGTATGCTACACTAATATAATAAAAGTCTAATTAAAAGAACACTAATTTTTATTATAATTAATTCAATTCATTAAGTATATTACACAAAAATACTACAATTCTAATTTTCTATTACAATCTACCATTAACAATATAACTTCTACCATTATTGTCACATAATAATTACAATATTCATTTCAAATTTTTCTCATATTACATGATAATATAAATCCTTCTACTGTTGCCTTAACAAGTTACTACACATGCTATACTAAAATAACACAATTATAATTAAAAGAAACTTATTAATTCTCCTTGTTTTCCCTCTTCTTTCTCTTCCTTCCTTTCTTCCCTCTTTTCTTCTCCTCCCAATTGCCTTGTACGTATCCTTACTTCTCAAATTGAAAACATTAACTTTTGTTTAAGTATAATGGCTTAAACATATGGATGGCTTGGATTTCTTCAATCAAATCTAATGACTCTCATTTTTTCATTTATTTTCTATCAAATATTAATTATTATAATTTCTTAAAACACATGAATGGCTTGGATTAACCTAACAAATCCAAAGGCTCTCATTTTGCCACTCCATTTTCCACTAATATCAATTAATTTTAATTACTTAAACACATGGATGGTTAAGATTACTTCAATCAATCTAAGGGACCACATTTAGCCACCTCATTTTCTACTAACATGGCTCATATTTATCGTTTAACAAAACATGCTTAGAATTGTGACAAGTGGATGGCTAAGATTAAAGCAAATGGATGACTTAGATGTTGTAGAGAAATTTGGCAAAACTTAATATTTTATTCATTTGTTCATTTATTTTAATTTATTATATATATATATATACACTTGGGCTTGGATTTGAGCTTAGACATAATTAATTGGGCTTGAGCTTGGGTTTGGGCTTGGATAATTAGGCTTAAACATAACCAATTGGGCTTGGGCCTAACTAATTAAATTAGGCCTAATACATATATATATATATATATATATATTTTAGTCCACTTAATTAATTTTTATTTTAATCATAATCTAAAATTTAAAAAATGACATTGTTAGCAATAAAATTTTCATTTCTACCATTCATGTCTACTACATTTTCCAAACTTACAAAAATATTTTTATACATTTACCTTATATCATTGCTTAATAATTATGAGTTCTACAAAGAAAATTATGGGTGTTACAATTGCTCCATATTATCAATTTTAATTTGAGCACTTAATGCACATCGAGCGACAAGAGTTTTACTCACAGCCTCTAACATAATATGATCATGATCACTAACATCCTTCAACTCTGGCAACTCATCTTCTTCACTTTCACTTGCGGTCACTACTTCACCATCATCCCTCATCATCATAACTCTCTTATTCGGACATTGACAAGCAATGTTGCCTGTTCCTAAACATTTGAAATTTGTGATGCCTCGGTTCTTGCTAGGTTGAGATTTGATTTTTGGCTTAGGCTTGATGGTTGAATCTTCCTTCCATTTAGGTGGCTCAAATTTAAGCTTAGGTGCAATCTCATCTCTTTTACCACTATTATCCCATTTTAGTTTCCAAGATGTACTTGAACCCGAAGTGTACTTCACAACCCATTTCTTCTTTAATTGCTTCCCCACCTTCATGGCCATGTGTACTATGTCTTCTAATTCCATATAATGCTGAAGTTCCTAAAAACTCACGAACAAGTAAATCCTAACCCGGAAAGCCAATATGATCATATTATAAACTCTAGACTGGTTGAGGAACTTGTCTCAAGAACTTAGGTTGCAAAGAGATGACACCACAAAGGATTACAAAGCTTTTGATAAGTCTAAGTTCATACAAGAAACAAGAAAAACATGCATGAAACAAGAAAGACACAGAAGAAATAAGAAAGCCACTGAAAAAAAAAAGAAAGACATATAAGAAACAAGAAAGACACAAGAAACAAGGTGATTAAAAGAAAAATAAAATTGCAGAACTTATTTTTTTTAATGACTCAACAAGTAAGATAAACTCTGAACAATATATTCAAACCCTAGAACGTTAATGCATTAAGACTGAATATATCAGACTTATATATATATATATATATATTTGACTCGAAGAACACAGAATTAAAAACAGATGATAGAATAACTTAATTTTGGAGTCAAGTTCTGATACCAACTGATGTGAACCCATAGGCAAAGTAGCCTAAAAACTCACGAAAAAGTGAATCTTAACCCGAAAAGCTAATATGATCAAATTACGAATCCTAAACCCGTTAAGGAACTCGTTTCAAGAATCTAGATTGTAAAGAGATGACACCACAAAAGATTGCAAAACCTTTGATAAGTCTAAGTTTACATAAGAATTCAAGAATAATTACTCACAAATTCTCACAAAGTTTTAGAATTTTATTTATCAAGAGTTGTTATAAAATAACATCTTAAAGTTGTTTAAATACTAAAACCTTAATACTACCTACCTTATACTAATAAGAAAGCATATTCTAGTAGAATTAGGACTCCTAATCTAACTCTAATACCCATGGTTATTGTAGTAAACCTAAAAAAATAGATTTTGTTTCCTTGAAACATTAGGAAACCCTAAAACCCTTATTTCCTTTAAACACTAGGAAACCCTAAAGTCCTTGTTTCCTTTAAACATTAGGAAACTCTAAAACAAGTTAAAACAAGTAATAAAAATAACTATGAGCTATTTAATTAATTGTACCAACCCATTAACATAGTAATAATATATACTAAAATAATTAAATAAATTTATATCAACCCCATATGTAGAATACAATGTGGCCTCATATGCCTTCACATCTTTATTTCTTGGACTTGGGTTTCAATAACTTGTAGCACATGAAGCAAAGCTAGTTCTTCATCTCACAAATTTTTCTTCTATGATATAAAGCCCTTTCTCTGTCATTTATGTAGGGTTTTAGTCATGGTCCTTTAAACAAGCCCATTCATTACATCTTTGATTTTCTTTGCACATGACCTAGTAATAGGCTCATCTGGAACATGCAACCGATTTTGAATGTAATATCCCAAATCCAAGAGTGTTATCGGCAGGTGATAAGTCCCTCCTATCACCCTAAGCCTAACACAACCTATTCACATACACTTGTCTAGTCTAAAAATGTTTTAAAAAAATAAAGAGTGAGTAAAACTCAATGAATAAATGGATAGTATTAAATCTGAAAATCATAAAACAATATATGAGTAAGAGTCTCGGTATTTTAACATAAGAAATACAAATTTTCTTTATAATTTAAAATCATTTCATCGGTATATAACAATATGCTTAAAACTAATTTCATAAACAATATTTGTGGATGTTCAAATAAAAATATTTGAGCTCGCTAGGAAACTATCCCTCAAGACATTCTCTGGTGTTCATTCAGCTAACACCTCGAGACTCGCTAACAAGTTTTTCTGTATCAATACATATAACAATTTTATTAGCCCTCTCGTTAGCGTTGGCCTAGATAAGTAGATATGGTGCAAAACATCGACTCATCCAGGTGTAACCTCTCCTTTACCTCTTAATAGATTACAAAGGCAGAAATGGTAACCTCTTATTTACCTCTTATCAGACGATAAAGGTGGAAATAGTAATCTCTCCTTTACCCCCTTTCTGGGTAAAGGCAAAATATGTAACCTCTCCCTTACCCCTTTCTTAGGTAATGGCGAAATATATATAACCACAGAATATGTAACCTCTCCCTTACCTTTTTCTTGGGTAAGGGTGGAAAAAATAATCTATGCATAGACGCATCAAAATTGGGCATTTGCACCGAAAATCTCAAATATAAAATCAATATATAATATTCATTATAAAAATCACATGACAATACAATTTAATTTATCACATATTAACCCATCTACATAATATTTCATGGATAATCAAAACATTTTATAAAATATACTCTTACTCATAACATATTGATTTTATATTTGCAATACATCTAAATTTTACAAATTCGAATAAAATTAAACATTTAAATCATTTTGAAAGTCTATAATTCTTAGAAAATAAATTAATATTTTAAATCATTTATTTCAAAGACTTTGAAAAATGTATCTATCTACTCACCCATTAAGCGCTATGTCGCTCGTTCAAAGCGTTGACGTCGCTCGCTTAGTTTATAAATCTACAATTAAACGGTTCTTCGTTAGGCCCTATACAATATGCCCAATTAAATAAAACAAACATAATATGAATACTTATCACCTAACTAAACAATACCATAATTGAAATATTTATTGAATAAAATTAGAATTTAGGCTAGAATTCTCTTATATGCACTAAATACGCTTTACGCTCGCTATAAATGCGCGCCGCTCAATATTGACAATATATTTTGACCTAAATTTTTGGTGACATACTTTATTATGAGTCTAGTTTACACCTACTTTACGGATTTGGGTTTTGACTCTATTTGCCTAAGTTATACCAAGTTTTCAACACGTGTTACACTAAAATAGGATACGTCATCTGCAAGGCTATCACTTTCAAAAATTTACTGCGATCTCATTTCTTTACAAAATGAGCTGAATTTTGGATATATTGTGCTCCTAGATATCTAGTTTCTGTTGCATTTTTATGGTGCCTTAATTAGATATCAAAGACTCTCCCAAATTTCATTTTGTCCAAACCCTGCTTAGATTTCAGACAACTGCACCCATCCGAATTTCGTCCTATGTTTTAACATACTTCCAATCATTAATTCCATGACCTATCGCACCTAAGTTCTTCATTTTTCTGTCATCTAACCACCTATATAGGGGCGCATGACAACCGCTTATGTTTCGCCTAGTTACGCAAGCGTTTTTGTCACACTGCACACACACAACCCCTGTTGACAATTTTAACCCCTACAATGTTTACACCATTTTTATGCTCTATCACCACTTCAATACCTTATAACCTTTTAAATCTAAATTGGTCATACACTAATGTCATCAAATTAAGGCCCCAAAATAGTTT
>JAXCLQ010071829.1:0-11269 GCA_035584115.1 Cedrela odorata
AAAATCACCTTGCTAATAATGAAATTTCAATTCTACCCTTATAAATTTACTTTATATTACTTCTCAAAATTCTAACATTTGATACTTTAACAAGTATATTTACAATTCTAGCTACGAGTCCTACAAATGAAATTGCGGGTGTCACACAATGTCTCATGTTGTGTTTTCTAATTGAGTAAATTTTAAATTTTCTTTCCAAATTACTTCTCCCCCTTTTTATCAATAATCAAAGAAGGAAACAAAGAATCTAATACAAATAGTCAAACTAGGCAATCCATAACCAAATTACAAACATGCTGCGCAAGTTAAAAATATACATCTATATATCACAGACATCCTAAGATCTCATCAGAACTATCGCTAATTACATCTAACTCAACAGGATGAAACGTGCTCGCTGTGTAACGTATAGAGATTAATAGCTGGGCAGTGGTGGTTGAGGTACTGATAAAGTGGTTATTGGTCCTTGATATAGTGGTGTTGGTGTTGAGACTTTGGCCAAGCTTTACATGAAGCGTCGAGTTTCCTTGTGAAATTCAAGTTCGAACCTACCAAGTTGAGTAATTCCTTAGTCAACCCACGTGAGATGTTCTTCTATCTTATGCATTTTGGCAGTCACCATGGTCTCTAATCTAGTGAGCCTCTCATTAAAATTAGTCATTATGGTGTTCACCCGTTCTTTATAGCTGTTATCTTAGTGCGAATGTCCTCCAAGATAACTGTTATTATAAAAGAGTAAGGCGAAGGCTGAGCTGCTTGTGGAGAATGAGCTATTTATGCTAGTGCTACTACCTCATACATATCTATTAGTGACAGTTGATCATCTGTTGGTTGAGGTGTTGACTCATTTGCCGGTTGCTTCTGTGGCTCAACTAGGCCTACACCTGGTATGAGGTGTCTGTATCTGGTTTGATGCACCCACTCCCCTTTCGTTGTCTGCTTATAGTGTATATGTCGGCCCATGGTCTTCGATAGCATTACGACAGCCAAGGGTTCGATAGTGTCTATCTCTGCAAATATCTATAGAGAACTTTTGCGGATGATGTTCGAGATTACGTAGCCATAGTGTAAATGGCTCGCTCTCAACAGTGTCATCCTTACCATGGCGTTTAGAATCCAACTCAACAAGTTTGGACGTCTCATCTCTATTATATATTGCGTCCACCATAATCTTTATATGTCATCTTCGAATACCAACCTGAGCGAGCGTTGAGATTGTATGAGACAATCAGGTGTAGAATCCTTTCATGAAAGCCAAGATGAATGGGCTTGTTATCTATTTCTGTTAGGTTTGGATTCTTGAATAACAAGGTTTGGATTATTGAATAACACCTTACATATTTCAAGAGGCTGAAATGTGTTGGTTGGGTACGTGATGCCACCCTTTGGCACATGAGTCTCTTGTGATTGTATGCTAGCATTGACTTAGAAGGTGTGTCCTCGGACCAAGCTAGTAAATTCGATCATTTTAATCTCCCTGAATAAGGGTCCTTAGTGTCCAAGTTAGAGTAAAACATTTTGACAAGACTATCAAAACATTTTCCTTTTTATTAAGGTAGTTAATCTACCCAAATTCTTTAAACGTTCTGAGATACGAGAAATTTATGGAAAGGAGAAAGTTAAAATCTATTACCTATCCAAGAACCACTTTCCTGTTGAGGTAAAGGTGAGGTATCGATCATCGGCCTCTGAGTTAAGAAATGTTAGATTTGAAGATGAAACCTCATTTATTCGTTGTCGTTTGTGTTGAACAACCTCTGGATTCTTTGTTCTAGGCATTTTTTAGCTTGTTTTTAAGAGATTTGAGAAGCTTGGATGATTTTGGGTTTAGAAAGAGTCAGTTGAGACTTTTGAGTGAATTAAAATTTTCAGATTTTGCCTTATTTAGATGTGAAATCACGTAAAAGTATCAATACGTTTCAAGAAGGTATTTATTCATTTACAAATCTGAAGACTGATATATCGATACTTTCAAGAAAAATGAAATGGTATATGTAATGACCTAAGTTTTACGTAAAGGTTAAAATAAAATTTTGTTGACCGATATAGATTTTTTTTTAATATAACAGAATAATAATTCTAAAAGTGAATTAATGATTTTGATTACTACAATTTCAATTTAGGCTTAGAAAATAAAATGTAAAAACAAACCCATTTAATTAACAATTTTGAGCCAAATGGATAAAAAGGATTTATAGGAAAAATTGACCAAAATGATTAAATTCATTTACTAGATGATTATGGGCTAATTACATTAGAGTTTTGGATTTAGAATGAAAAATGTAGAATAATGCCTAAATGACTTACATGTGGCTAACTCATATACAAGTAAAAATTAATTAATTTTTTTATATTATTTAATTGCTTATTTTCATGTTTTAAAAGAAAAGACTTGCATTTTTTAAAAAAGGAATGAAAACAAGAAATGGGGAAGAAGAGGGGGGGAAAGAGAAAACCCATATTTCATTGAGAGCTTGAGAGGGGAGAGAATGAAAAATTAAAGGGAGAAGAGAGAAGAACAAAACGTGTGAGAGATGGAGAAGAGATGAAGTGCCAACAAGGGAGAGAGGAGAAGGAAGACGTGAAGAAACAATGGGGAAGAGAAGTTGAATTCCGCAAAGGAAAAAAAGAAAGGTTAGTTTGCCGAAAGAGGAGAGGGAGAGGAAGAACGCAAAACAAAGCTGAAAACTAGTATGATTTCTTTCCAAAATCATACGAAACACTTGCAATTTCTGAATGTAGCAAATTTGGGACAATGGAGATGCAGATGAGGAGAGAAAATTTGTCACCATTTTGTCATGCATAGACATATATAATGAAGGAAATTGTTACCCATTTTTATTTTCCAGCGTTTTCTTCACTGTTGAGGCAAAAATTAAAGATCTTAGCTTTAAATTCATCATCAACAAAAAGAATTTTGCGATGAGTTTGAGTTATGTATTTATTTCTTTACCTGCTTGTTGGTTAAAGATTAGTGTTAGTTTGATTTCAAAACCCACCACTATTCTGAAAAATGCAATCATTTTGATTTGTTAATTTGGAATTGATTCAATGACGGGTCTATTATGAAAGAGTTGAATGTTGAAAGTTTTGAGTTGGGTTTAACAAATATTGGGTCTGTGGCAAGAATTAATATAAGTTTCTGTTGGGTCTGTGAGTTCTTTACTTTGTTTGGCCTTTTTGTTGTGACAAAATTTTTTTTAAATTATATTTGCTTTGTTTTTTGCTGGATATGTGAGTTTTGTTATGTTAATACCAATAACTTAAGTGAGTGCTTTAATTTTGAAATTTGATTATAGATATAATTTACTCATTTAATTAAATCTAAACACCTGCAGAGAGTTAAGTAGATTCATGCAATCTTGGAGAGTTTCATTATAGAGTAATTTCAAATTTAAGATGTTTTAACTTTTATTTGGCAAGTAAATAGAAAGTTGTTAATATCAATTAATTTTATAAGTATCAAATTGAAAAAACTACAAAGAATAACAAGGAGAAAGAAATGTACGTTAACAATAAATATTATTTAAAATTGAAAGGAATCTTAGATTCAAAATGAGCAATAACGGACATGACGTCTTTCGTTCTAATTAAGTTTATAATAGATTAGAATATGAAAAAGATTTAGCAAGTTATAAATAATGAGCTTCGAAACACAAATGACAAAACTTTTATATCTTTTTGAAGCCTAATTTTTTTATTACGAGCAATTGCTAAAGCAAAGAATATTGCTTAATTATTAAGACAAACAATGAGCATCTTTAATAGTTTGCCTAAATCATGCTAAATATTAGTTGTAGTATTGATGTGTTTGGTAGCATTCAAATTGTTAGCTTTCACATTCCCATAAATGCAAATAATTTAAACTTGGGAATGCATTGTATAAAATTACTTTGAACTAAATTTTAGTCCATTTTCATTGGTGAATTAAAATGATAATATGCATGGCGATGGTAGCTAAGTTGTGTTGTGGCATGATGAAACATGGAATTGGTGGCAAGGTGTAAAGTTAAAACTTTGTGAGGCAAGGAATTTTTTTTGGGTTACTGGAATTTTAACCAAGGCTCAGTATTTTATTTACAAAATGAATTATAGACTTCTAATCATTGAACCGTAAATTTTAGAGAAACTAGACACAATTATGACCAACATAGTCAAAAATTAGAATTTTTTACAAAACAACGAGTTTCTAGTAAATTTTAGAAGTGGCTATTTTGTGTTGCATTTTGGTTTGTCAAAAATGTTAAGCAGTGTATAGAAAACCTAAAACGAAATAACATTCCCAACATTAGTTTTTAGTGTTGTAAAATTCTTTGAAAACTAGACACATAAGGGAGCAACATATCTAAAAATTAGATCGTTTCATGTAGGCATGGATTCCTAACAAAGATCGGAATTCGGTTGCTCTTTTTCAGCACTGCACATTAATCCTTGTCTGCGCAGTGTGTAGTAAATTGATTATAACTCGAATATTAGGAATTAAAATCAAGATCCATAAAGAGAGACGAAAACTAGACATGACAAGGAATGACATAATTAAAAATTAGATTTTTTCATTAAGAAACGAATTTCTAGAAAATTCAGAAAATCCACTGTCTTGTTGCAAAATTGGATGGGAACTGCGTTTATTCATTTAAGTATAAGTTGAGATATAAAAGTCTAAATGAAGCGTCGTAAAAGGCTATATAAACTAGACTCATAAGGGATGAACATAATAAAAATCAAACTTAGGATTCTGTAATGATCGCATAATTCGGCATACTAATGACACATAATACAAGCTTATGCTAACGGCACATACGGGTGACACTACTAGTAGTAAACTAATACATATATATATATATATAATGCATTATACTATATATGCATATGTACTTAAACATAACCCATGTAATATATATTACCTTATTCCATTTCATTGTTTTCATTCATACAAAGCCATTCTTTAGCAAATTGAAACTGAATGAGAGGAGAGAAAAATCGAGAGCCTAGAGTTCATGCATAAGAGGTGTTTCTTGGCTGATTAAGCATATGAATTTAGCCAAATTGCAAACTAAGAATTGAAAGCCAAAAATAGAAACACAAAGGAGAAGGAGTTTGCACCAAAGGGGAAGAGAAAGTGTTTAGTTTCATAAGGGAGAAATTGTGCAAATTGAAGCTGATTAATCAAGAAGGAATGAAGCTTAGCCATAGGAGGGAATGGATTGAAGAAAAATCGTGAGTGAAAGGGTTGTGTTAGCCAAATTGAATCAAGAGAAAGGAGAAGCAGTAGTTAGAAAGCAAACTGAGAAGGAATTGGGAGGATGGTGGCTAAATGTAGATGATAAACTAAAGTGAAGCATGATATGGCGGCCAATTAAAGGTGAAAGTGAAACTGGGAGAATAAGGGGTGTGTTATCAGAATTGGTGTTAGACTGACAAAGGTTGGCTGAAAACAAAGTGAAAAAGTTGAGAATTAGTTCGGCTAAGAGAAAAGGAGCAGGACACAGCAAGGAATAGGTCATTTCAATAAGCTAGGATAAGTGATATGGTGACTAAAGTGCTTAAGTTATTGATTATACATACATTAGCTAGTTTGTGCATTGATTGTGTTACGTTGTGCAAATTATGTTATGGCTGAAATGATTAAATGTATATAAACTAAGTTATGGTAGTGTGTTACTGTGTGGAAATGGTAGTGGTGTTGTGAAAATTTGGTGCACGAAGTAATGTCGATAAGCTTGAAAGTGCAAATGCGAATTGTGTAGTGTTACTGAAAAATTAGAACACAAACTTGCAATGCTAGTAGGTCACAGTTGTGTGTTCAAGCAAGGGATGATTTGAGTTAATAAAACTGTTATATAGGAGTGTTATAAGATGTATTTAAGGTAATGCACATGAGCGGAGTGCTAAGCAAGTGAGAGTGCGAGTGTGAGCGAAAAGCATGGGCATCCGCCACAGTAATTTCTACGCAGGATTCGGTAAAAGAGGGATTGCGTGAGTTTTAGACCTCGGATTGAGGAACTGCAAAATTTTGCATAAACTAGACACATAGGGGCACAACATAACTAAAAACCAAGTCAAGGCGTTAAGTGATGCAATCCTAAATTTAGTAGCAACCGAGTTATATTGTTAACAGTTCACTATCGACTACACTGAGTAGTGTTGCGAAATCTGATTGTAACTTGAGCATCGGGACTCAAAATTCAAATATGCAAGAAGCAATTGAAACTAGACACATAGTAGAATATGTCTTGAGAAATTTAGGTTGCAATACCTTACCAGTCCTATGTACCATGAGTTTGAATCTAGACACAAAGTAAGCACTATATAAATGTCTGATATGTATACATTTAGTTTAATCTTGTAAAGGGAAAAAGGGGGGCAGATTACATGCATAACATAATTTTACATATGTTCAGTTGTATGGAAGAATCTAATATAGTAATTGAAGGCAAAATTCATTTTCGCAAAAAAGCATGCTTTATTACGAATTCGCGGAGGAGGCGCGATGCTCGAGATTAGTTCCTGGGCGCGCGATCGTCGTTGGGGAAGTCATGCCTATCATACGGATCTAGACATGTACAACTTAGCTTTGAAAGTCTCTACTTTTTCTTCCTTACCAAATTTTCATTTGTAAACCCATTTATAACTGATCGGAACAATTCCTTTTAGTGGATCAACAATTGACCACACTTGATTAGCATATATGAATTCCATCTCGGATTTCATAGTTTCAAGACATCTTCCAGAATCGATATCTAATATTGTTTCTTCAAAGGTTCTAAGATCTTCTCTCTATATATCTTCTCCTATCATAAATGATTCAAAATCATTTTCAGAAAGAAAATAATATCTCTGTGGAGGGCGTGATATCCTATTAAATCTACGAAGAGTTCTATCTATCGAAAACTGAAGATTAGATCAAACTGGTTCATCTGCATCAACAAGCTTATCCATCTGATGTTGATCATCATCAAGCTTTCTAAACTCCTTTAAAAGCTCAATCTTTCTACCTACACCACCGTCCTCTATAAACTCATTCTCGAGGAACTTTGCATGTCTACTGATCAAAATTCTTCAATTAGCATGAAAATAGAAATAATATCCTAAACTATTTTTAGGATATCCAATGAATCGACATTTCTCAGACTTAGCATCCAACTTCTCAGTGTTAACTACTTTAACATAAGTTCGACATCTCCAAAGCTTCAAATAATTGAAGCTCAGAAGTTTCCCATGCCATATCTCATATGGTGTCTTGGGAATTGCTTTTGATAGAGTCCTGTTTAAGATGTATATTGCGGTATATAAGGCATATCCCAAAGATATATAGGTAAATCTGTGAAGCTCATTATGGATCATACCATATCTAATAAAGTATAATTTCTCCTTTCCGATACACCATTATGTTGAGGTATATAAAGAGGTGTAAGCTGAGAAAAGATATCATTAATCTTAAGTAATTCTAGAAATTTAGTACTTAAGTATTCCCTTCCACAATTATATCGTAAAATCTTAATACTCTTTCATATTTGTTTCTCTATTTCAGCTCTGAACTCTTTGAACTTTTCAAAAGATTTAGATTTGCACTTCAATAAGTACACATAACCATACTGTGATTGATCATCAGTAATATGAAGTATGAGAAACCACCTCTGGCCATTTCACTAAACGGACCACATTCATCAGTATATATCAATTCAAGAACTTTATTGGCTCTATTTCCTTGTCCAACAAAGGGCTATTTTGTCATCTTACCTTAAAGACAGAATTTACAAGTTGGGTAAGGTTCAAAACCCAATGAACCTATCAGTCCATCACTACCTATCTTCATAATCCTCTTATCTCTAATGTGACCTAATCTATAATGCCATATAAGTTTTGAATTAAGTTCATTTCTAGATTGTTTCTTGTTAATAGTTTTAGTCATATTAATTTCATTAGTCTAAAGAACATATAAACCATTTACATTCAAGCTATTGCCAATCAATTTATTTCTAAAATAAACAGAACATTTATATCCATTAAACATAAAAGTGTAATCCTGTTTACAAATTTGATGAACAAACAAAATTTTTTTATTGGCAGTATTAAAATACATAGTTTTGTACAATATAAAAACATGATCCGAGGGCAGAATAATTCTGCACTTCCCTAAGCAAGTGGCAGCAACAGTTGTTCCATTTACCATCTTCAGCGTCACTTCACCTTTCTTCAATAACTGCATACTATGAAAGTCTTGTAACAATATATATATATGAGAAGTGGAAGCTGAATCAATTATCTAGCTATTCGAATCTAAACTAATACTTAATTTAGTTTCTATAATATGACAGGAAAGTGTACCTTGCGCCTTCTTCTGTCTCAGACTCTCCATGTAAAGAGGACAGTTCCTTTTCCCCAAGCTTCTTGCAATAATGACACTCATCATTGGCTTGGCTATTGACAACTCGTTTGCCTTTACCCTTCTTCTTCTTGGAGAATCCTTCTTTGAGTCTAACCCTGGTACACAATCGCTACACAACCGCAAGATATACTTTCCACCAGTACTTTCACGATTGTGTAAGGCCTCCATTTTTCAATCATGCAATTATATAAAATTTCAAATTTAATATTCCACATATGGTGTCCATATAAATACGTGTACACACACACACACACATATATACATGTATATATTAAATCCATAACATTTGCTCCTAAAATATACTTGTTATTTACAAATCAATAACATTATATAGTTTATGGATTCCTGCTAAACCTCATATCAGCACATAGCTGCAAAGACATTAAATACCTACAAGTCTCTTGTAATTGCACTCAGTAAAAACTAAATCCGGGGGTGTGGACTCATGACCTACTCAACACATATCTACTCTGAAAATGTTTTTAAGAAATTAAAAAAAAGAGTATGTATAACTAAGTGAAGAGATGTATAATATTAAACCTAAAAATCATAAAAATGGTATAAGTAAGTGTAAACATTGTTATTGTAAAAGACTAAAATGAAGATTTTTTAAAGTTTCAAGTAATTTTATAATTTTAAAAATAATGGGGGTCTCAATGAAATTTAACAAATAAAAAATAAACTACCTTCTCTTTCTTCCAGAATGTAACGTCTTCTTATTTCCTTCTCTCCCGAATGCTTCTCTTCTCCATCTCTCCTTCATTTCTCAACTAAATTCCTCAAAATCTAACCAAAATATTTGCAAATTTTCATTGCCTAATCGATTAACAACTTCTCCTCTTCAATTTGGAACTCAAATTGGGCTAAGAAGAGCAAGATTATAGCTTGACAAAATTTAGGTTTTGACTACAATTTTGGGGTTTTGTGTTTAAATAGCAAATGGGAGTTCCTATGAGTTTTTGCAAGCTAATAGTATACCTGTTAAACTATAATAGTTTCGATTTTAACATTTTAAAAGTAATAGAAATCTAGGGTTGACTATTTATATCAAAATTATGTTTGATTGTGTATAGAAAACATAGATTTGTGCCTTATAGAGATAATTAGAACTATATGACATCGAATATACATTGATTCGTCATTTGAATAATTGTATTTATATTTGCCAAAAGTATAAAATTATGTGGAATTGTGTTGTAAAAGGATATTTAAGTTGGTAAGGGTATTTTATTATCAATTTATGTGTTATATATTGGCTAGAAGTGAATTCTAAGCATTTGAGCAAATGTTGAAAATTAGTTTAGTAATGCGAAATTGATAATGACACTAGCCATGGGATTACAATTGCTGAAAATCAAATAAATAGTTCGTTAGATTAGCCTTATGAAGTGTCGTGTGTCAACTAAAGACACTTGGTCACATTTTCCATAAGCATGTTATTTAAACGCATTAAGTATAGTCATTTGGGGACATTAAACTTATTTGAAATTTATGTGTAAATTTTAGGTTCAGAAAACCCGCAAGAAGGGCGAACTGAGTTTGAGGACAAGTAGTGGAAGTGGTTACCCTTCCTTTTATTGTGAGTAAATTTATACATGCATAATTTTGTAAATAAAATGCTTATGATATATATAAATATATATGCATGTGTGTTAATTTATTGAAAATGAAAATGTTGCTGTTGTTTGGTATGATATTGGGAAATGATTTGTGTACTGTAGTCTACCGTTAAATTATATTTTGATTTGAGAAATGATTTGTGTACTGTGGTCTACCATTAAATTATGCTTTGATATACATACATATATATATATATATATAATGGCCGAGGAGGCTGAATTTGGTTTATGTGTTTTATGAAAGTTGTTTGAAAATGTAATGGCCGATGAGGCTGGGTTTTGATTTAAATTGGTACATTAACATACTGAATATAAATTGTTTTTAATGCATGTATATTGGTGATATGAGGCCATTAAGGCCGTTTATTGATATATAGCTAGTGGGCCAGTTGTATGGCCTTTGCGCCTACTTATTTACCCTATAGACAGGGAGGTACCTATGGATGAACCTATAAGAGGCTGCATAGGTGAGTGGGCAGCAGTAGAGCTGTATAAGGGAGGTTAAGCCATGGTAAGCCCTCTGCGTGCCGAGCATTATATGTTGCTATAGAGACCCTATGGAAAGTCCTAGTGGCTTAATAGAGATCTCTTGGATTTGACGGATATGAGAGGACAGTCACTTTATCATCAAGTGACTACTCAGACAAACATTAGTGAGACGGGCTAGATATTTTTAAATATGCATGTTTTACAAGAAAATAAATGGTTTTTGTAAAGCATGACAAATGGTTTATGGTTTTATAAAATGCATTGCATATAGTTTTATGCATAATAGGTTCACTGATGGATTTTGACGTTACCTCGGCCAAGGTAACGGTCTAGAAAATATGGTTTGTCACGCCCCCGCCAGTGGGGTTTATACGTGACAACTGCCATAGACCCTCAAGACACATTCTTAACCTCTGAATATATCTCTCAGGCCTATAAGGCTGCTTAGGTACTTGTCCCTTGTATAAATCATTCAAATAAACTTGTATCTTCGAGAAATATTCTAATTATTTCACATAGAAAAGTATTTTTAATTTATAAAATAGGAAACTTAATTAAATATAATATTTTCTATTCATAATTAAATACATACAACAATTTCTCAAAACATTCCCAGTGGATTAATCTAAACAGTGTTGGAGATATGCCTTAGAACCAATCGTGTCATACGGTCTAGGGATATCATCTTAATGTATATGAACAGAACTGAAAACCAGTGTGCTCTGTTTTTGCTTGCAGCAGCTGTGCGGCTCACGAAACGGATTTTCGGGCG
>JAXCLQ010071830.1:0-11263 GCA_035584115.1 Cedrela odorata
ATTATATTAATATAATTGATATTTATATTTTATGATTACATTAATCATATTAAATATAATATCTATATATTAATATCATAATACCCATAAATTAAATTTACGGTATTCCATAATTAAACCGAAATATTTTTCAAGCATAAGCATGCTAGCGCGTTAGAACTGGGAAATATATTATTTACAATAAATAATCAAATTGCTACCCGATCAATATCTGTAGAATATCATTAACCAATTAATGATTATTATATAGTAGCAATAGCCATCATCATTAAGTAACCGACTATGTGTGTGACTAAGGTTCAATGTGAACTGGATATGGGTGGACACGAACTTCTTCGCATCTCTTCGGTACAACTCTTTATAACCAAAGTTTCCAATGATCATGCACAACCTCTAGCAAGATGCCACAACCCCTACACATTAATAAATCCATATAGTCGTATATTTATATAATAAAGTCTCTCTGTTATCGATTCTCAATCAAGTGTGGGTCATGGATGGAATCGTCAAATCTCTAACTCAATCATAGGAACACGGTCTCGAATCATATACGGAAATCTTGTATCTGAAAACATCTTTCCAAAAACACGTACTCTGGCCAGAGATTTCATTTCTCATGTATGGCATCCCTGCCTAAGATCTCAAGCTTTAATATCTGAGCCAACAGATTTTATCTTGGTCATTATCTGTCATCATACACCAAGAACACATTGCCAGCAAGTTTCTTTCACCAGACGTGGCTAGCCTAGTACGATATACATAAGTGAACGATGTGCCTCAGTGCGGAGGGCAGTCGTGACACTTTAGGTCAAATGACCAATGGTACATTAGTACGGCTGTGTGACGTATCATTGACTGTGGATAATTACTTATGTGATTCGTCATGTTTGGTCACGTTCAGTAACACGTTCTCTAACGTATTACCTATGTTTATGCTCTTGTGACATGAGACTCGTCACCTAATTATTAGCATCAAATACTAATCCTTGGCAGCATCAAACATTCCAATCATGCAATGTTATACTCCTATAGGACAATACCTCAATCGATAACTGATTCAGATGTATTTAAATCAGACTTTATACTTATATCTACAACTCCTTGCAGATAGAGTCCTGACATTATAATACATCACGGGATCTCATTCTGCATTTTATATATAATATCTATATATATACACAACTGAATATGCAAAATGATATAAATGCTATTTTATTAATCATAAACTAATTTATAATTAATTAATTACAAAGTTATATATACATAAGGATGATATCCTTAAACCGTATGACATGATTGGTTCTAGAACATATCTCTAATAAGTATTACAAGAAAATATCTCAAAACAATTTTATCATCAATATTTCATAGATGAGGAATTGACGAGGAATTAAAATTTTAATTTCTTTTATTTTGTTGACCAACTTTATTATATAACTTATTTGTTGACCAACATAGTTAATTTTTTAGATTAATTTATTTGAATTGACAATATTTTAGCTATGACTAACTTAATTTCCTTCACAGGACAGAGTTTGAATGATCTTAAGATGAATACTTCGTAGCATTTAAATTATCAAAAACAAATTAAAAATAGACAATAAAAGAAAATAGTTGCAAGGATTATAAGCATTGAATTTCCATGAGCTTGATTTCAGATTTAAGTTGTTACTTGCCAAGTAATGCAAATCATGTTACAAGTAAATAATTGAAGTTTTCACATCACTCTCCTTTTTATTACAAATAAATAAAAAAATACGCACAAGTTAGAATAAAATAAAACTAAAATAGAATGATCAAAACTAAAATTACAAAAATAGCATTACTTGAATTTTATTTTTTTGCATTTATTATTAATTCTTCAATGTTTATTGGCGTTAGCATAACCCGTACAATCTTGAGTATAAATCAATGATTGCATAATGTTCAAAGTCAAACAACTTCGAAATGGATCAAACATATAATCAGAAATACTCAAAGCTAATTCTGAAGTAATAGTGGATATAGGAACTGCTAACACATCTCTTGCAATATGATAAAGAACCTTGCACTTGAACCAATTACTTTTTCAATAAGCTAAGATATCAATAATTTTTCCACCATCTTCACAAACATTTTCAAAGTACTTTTTCAACTCTAATTTAGGCTCTAATATTTTTTTGTCTTATAAACCTCATCAATTCATCTTAAATTTGTATACCATCATCTTTGCCACCAACACCACCATTATCTTTAACCACAATTAAGCTATAGGGGTATTTTCACATACTTCCCTTGATGTTTAGTGAAATCACAAATAGATACAAGTTTTCTTAAAACTAACAAATAACACCCCTCAATAGTAATATCATTATGTTTTATTGTTAATTGACTAACCAAAATATTGAAATGACTAAAATAACATTGTGTGTATAAGTTTTATATATTAGTAGTATTTTTCAAATACTTCCCTAAAGGCTTCAAAAATTAACAAAAAGTACCATTGAAAGTCATTTTTCAATTTATGACATCAAATTCAATTTAATTTGATAAACATATATTGTATTTTTAATTTATAATAATTAATATAAAATAAAATCATTAAATGAATAAATAAATATGTGATTGATTAATAAATATAAATTTATAAATTAAATATTTTACATGTTATATTTTTAAAATTGAACAAAATTATGAGAATTATTAATATAAAATTTAAGAAAAGTTATTATAATATATAATGTTTCTCAAATAATTCTTAAATATATAAGAATTATTCTATTTTTAAATTTATTGGATTTGTCCAATAAATTAGCACCTATTTTATATATGTTTATCAAATTAAATTAAATTGGATGACAAACTTAAAAATAGCTTTTAGGGGTATTTTTTCATAATTTTTTACACTTCAAAGGATGTATATAAAAACACTATTGATATATAAAACTTATACACATAAGGTTATTTTAGTTGTTTCAACGTTTTAATTAGTCAACTAACGATCAAACATAACAGTATTACTGTTGAGGGATATTATCTATTAATTTTGAGAAAATTTGCATCTATGTGTGATTTCGCCAAACTTTAGAGGAGATATGTGAATATACCCCTTAAGTTATAAGATAATTGACTTAGTTCAAAACTTCTACAACCAATTTCATAAAACTCAAACAAATGTTATAAGAGACCTTTCAAATTTGTACATTTCTGTAGTGCATTTGCATTATAATTACCAAAAAGTCTTTTGTAAAAAAACTTAGCCACATATATCTCATGTCTAGAATTCAACATAGTTGTTATTACAACCATAGTGTTTGTCCTATCAACATTACCATAATACTTATCAAACTTTTCATTCATTTTCAAACATATTCTTTTTATGTACAGATCTATATCATTTGCCCATTCAGTCGTGCAAATGATGATGAAAATAATATCATAAACGTAACCATTAGATGTGACATATAAGGATTTCAAAAAAAAATTTAGTGGCAAAATAAAACTTCTTTAAAAATTTTACCAAAACTTTTGCTTTTTGCCAATCTCCCAAGTCGGAACACCATCATTACTCTCAAGTTCAGACTTATAGGTTATATCCCTGTCCTCTATCCTATCAAATATTTTTGGGAATATAATGCTTGTGCCTAATATTAGGTAATTGGAGTTCCACTTAGTTAAAACATCAAGATAGACCTTACATTATTAGTAATTCTTCTTTCTTAATATACAATTTAAATTGTTGGGTCTTTGCCGGAGAACTCCTCATATATCTCACCTCTTCACGAATTCGACTAATAGAATTTTAATTTCCCTTAGCTCATCTTTAACAATCAAGTTCAAAATATGAGTAGCACATCTTATATGAAGAAAGCTCCACCAAGAATTAAGTTTGGAATTTTTTGACCTTAATGTCATACAAACTCATGTTTTAATGATAACAAAATATATTAATTTAATCAAGTAAATGAACAAAGAAGCATTAAGGACTCAAATTAAAGAATCAAGACAAATTAAGGGTATTTATTCTTAAATCTTAGAAAATAAGCTTCTATGTGGGTAATTATTGTAAGTTTTTAAGCTCATTTATTTTTTTGCAATCATACTTTTAATACTTACAAAATGCAC
This sequence comes from Cedrela odorata, assembly GCA_035584115.1. NCBI lineage: Eukaryota > Viridiplantae > Streptophyta > Magnoliopsida > Sapindales > Meliaceae > Cedrela > Cedrela odorata. The sequence continues at coordinate 4,105 of JAXCLQ010071830.1, forward strand.
TTAGCTGTGAGAATTCCTTATTGTAAATCGGGTAAATGACCTTAGATAATTTGCCTCACAAAGTTATATGTGTCAAACTAAGGAATTTTAAACACAAACTCCACAAATATTGCATTTAAAACTTTTAAGTTAATTAATAGAATAGTAGAAGACATGATTTATATATTTGTGGTATGAGGCTACTAGAATTCGGGAGAATGGCCAAGTTAGGCAGGAGGATTGTTAGTGAGAGTGGTTACCCTTCCCTTGTAGTAAGTAAATCGTGTAATATATTTGTACTACTTTTGAAATAATATGATATCTGAGCATGTATTTGAAAATAATATGAAAATTAAGGATTTTGAATATTTTATATGCTAATATCAAATTTATGAAATGATTATTGAAAATGATGTCGATGTGTGAATGTTTATTAATGAAAATGATTTTATAGCTCTAGTCGTTAGTTAATGCTTATTCTAACTTTGCCGGATCTCGTGTCAAAAGCGGGACTTGCAAGCTATTCAGAATTCTGTTTAACGTGTTATACACATTTTTGTTATGTTCAAAATGAAAAGAATGTCTGCTTTAAGCATAATACATGATCACGTTTTGGATCCGGGTCACCGTGGGTGTAGGTGACACTAACTGACTAAGCCATTATGAAAATGTTTGAAATATGAATAAATTCCTGTGTTAATTGATAGTTAAAAAAGTCATTGTTCTGTTTGTACAAATATTATTGCTTTGAAAAGAAAATAAATATGTTTTATATCACATTGATATAAGAAAAACTTGCATGATATACTTACTAAGATTGTATCTCACTCTTTATTATAAAAATTTTATTTTTCAGAAGATAACACATAGAAGGGAAAGAGGAGGCGAATGCAAATGGTTAGGCATAGAGGAAATTTTTGAGTACAAGTAATTTTATAGTGTAGTTGGGTGATAAAAAATTGTAATATGTTTAATTTTGAATCTATAAGGATTCTTAATAGTTATAACTGTTTAGGACTTATGTAATAATGGTATACCATGGTACGTAAATATTAAAAATGACTTTGTGCTTGAAATGATGTATGGAATTGGGTGTTACAATTAAAGATTAGTTGATATATTAACGAGACTTAATAGAGATTAAGTCAGCTTATGGTATGAGATTGAAAATATTGATTTAAGTTATATTTATCATATATTGGGTTTTTCGCATATTGCTCTATGCTAGAGCATGGAGAGGTCTTGCTAGTCAGTTAGCGAGTGGGGTTAAGGGGTTGTGCCCTTATGAGGGATTGAAAGCAGAGTATTGACATTGTTAGTGTATGCCTTAAAAATTATTCGTGTTGTTTGTTTCAGGGCTTGTGAATATTTTTATAATAAATAAAAGAAAGAGTTCTTTATTCACATATGTATGTTGCTTCATTTATTTATTCATGCTATATAATAAAGTATGTATATGAATTGCCTAGATAATTTATTTAATAGTTAAATAAAATTATCAAATTTGTTCCCTACAAAAGTGATATAGATTGGGCATCAATATCACATAGTAGGCATACTATATGCCTATAAATATTATGAAATGGTATTAGTGAGGGTGACAATGAGAGTCATGTCACAAGAGCATTAATATATATTTATAGTTAGAGAACTATTTATCAAACTGGATCAAAGAATGATAAATCACATGGTATGCATGTAGTCAATGATTTATCAAAAAGATTTTATTAATATGCGATGTGATCTTTTGACCTAAAATGTCAAAGTCAGATTTTATATGGACACGCATAGTTCATATAGTTTATAAGTACATGACTAATAATGTCTCGTATGATAAAGTCTGTAACATCTGTGATTTTTATGGTTGTACGAAACTGGAAATTTAGAGATTTATAAAGAGTAAATTGGTAAAAAAAATATTAAGGATAAATTTGGACTTTTATATAAAGTGTTTGGAAATGGAAATATTATGAAAAGATAGACTAAATTAATTAGATTGAAAATTTAAGAATTTGATTAGAATATTTTGAGAAGTTGAAGGACTAAATTAATAATGGCCAATAAAATATCTTATTAAAAAGCTTAAAAACACTCTAAATTCTTCATTTCTTCTTTTTCTCTACCCATAGCTCCTCCTTCTTCTTTTCTTATGGAAAATTTGGCCTCATCCATTAAAATCAAGATCTTCTCTAAGGTTTCAAGCTAATGTAATAATCAAGTTGAGTTTCTTCAATTTCTTTAACTAGTTTCATGATTTGGTTGAGAAATTTGGTGGATAAATATGTGAAATTTGAAATACCATATATCTAGCATGATTTTGGGTTAGTTTGTGTTTAATTTGTTAAGATTAAAATGGGATTTGGAAGCATGAACAAGGGAAGAAAAAGAGATGTAAAAATAGGGGAATTAAGCTCGCTGAACAGGGGTCTGTTTTGGTATTTCTGGATTTGAGATTAATGTGTTTGTATTTTTCTGATATTTTTCCTAGAAAATAGACATCTAGATGAAAATTTTGGTAGTTCAATCATCTCAATCAGATAAGTATTAAAACAGTTATGAGTTTTTGAAATAAGTTGATCTGTAGGAACCATATTACAGTGTAGGCTCGAAAATTTGAATTAATATTCAAGATTTTGCTCTTTATGTTTATATGAGTTATTTTTTTCTTAAATTAGACTTGTCTATGGAATTTATTCAATTAAAATTTCCTCAAAACAAGTTACCAAAATAAAGTTATGAATTTTTGAAATTAGGATGTCAACATGGAATTCAAACTAAACTTTAATATTTCAAGGAATTGTTGTGAATAGATGATTGATTATTATGGATTATCATGGTCTATAAATGTGTGGTATTTACTGACATTTGATGATGTTTGAGTATATATGAAAAGTAATAGAAAAGAATTGAGTAATAGAAGAAAAAAGAAAGAAGAAAATGATAAATTGTGGAAGAAAAATGGAATGGGAATATTGAAGGGAGCATATATCTTATGATGTGGAATAATTACTGACTAATATATATATGAATTGTGTAGATATACCTTGAGTGTGTGAGGGACTAGACGACGTGTATTGCGTAATATAAAATTTGACGATCTCTGTGAGTAGACAATTTATGTGACATATTTTAATTAATTGTATTTATGAACCTTGAATTAATTCTTTACATGTACGTATTGATTTATAAGACAAAAATATTTTACGAATATGAACATAATTTACGGTTTTCAGGTATATAGATATTCTTGATTCTATTTTGAGCAAGTATATGATTTGTTAATAATTCTTATGATTTATTCACATGGTTTACATATATATATGGTTTACAAGAATATATTTATGGATGAGATTTTTATTTATAGCAATATATGATTTTAGCTCCACTGAACTTAGTATGTGAGAGTATGTTTGGATTAGAATATGGGAGCTGTGTGCTACACCTTTGTGGTGGGAGTCACCTCCAGAGTCCCTTATTCTATTAATTGGAATTAGGGAGCTGCATACTGTGTCTTCGTGTTAAGAGCTACCTCCAGAGTCCCTTATTCCGTTATTTGGGTTTGAGAGCTGCGTGCTACACCTTAAAGGCAAGAACCCTCTCCAATGTCCCGATCCTGTGTATTAGTTCTTTGGGAGCGCATTATATTACACATATGCCTTGGGGCATGTTTATGGTGTTATTGGCCTTTGGGCTGGCTACTAGTATGCTATATTTCTATGGATTTCTATGGTTAGTTTATGGATAGAAATTATATATGACAGTAAGGGGAGCCTAAGACATGATGCATAGATTGATCATTATGAAAATTGTTCTACATGACTCTACTATAAATGCTTTATTTTTATTATGATAAAAACTTTTCATCTACATAGTATTTGTTTATATGGTTATTAGAGATACAACATTGGCTTAAAAAGGGGGACATTGATTTTATTTTTAACGCTCTTGTATATTAAAAATTATATACTATATTGTATCACGATTTTATTAAAATGTTTTAACAGGTCTACTCACTGAGATATATAATCTCATTCATTTAAAAAAAATTTCCCCTCTTAGGTAATTGATAGAGCTAGAATTTATTGTCTTCCTTAGCTTCAAAGGTTGAACATATTTGACGTGGTGAGCATTTATTTTACACAGTTTACGAATCTAGATTTTATTTTGTTAATGTAGTTGTTATCTTATTGTGGCTTTTGGGTTGTATAAGTAAATATATAAACATATATAAATAGTAATGATGAATTATGAGAAAGATATTTTAATCTTATATATTGATGAATGAGGATTATATCTAAGAATTATATGTAGGGTGATAAGGATGAATATTTAGAAGATACTTTACCGGAATTTAGGTAGAGATTCCGATTGGGGTGTTACAAAGTCGGTTTGGTTATGCGTGATTCATATAAGAATTCAAATGATAGACAAGATAGGATATGTTGACTCATTCAAAAGAATTGAGTGTTTTTGCTAACTCTTTCCAAGTTCAAGTTCCTAAACGAATGTCGATAAATGTTTGAAATTAAGTTTTTGATCAAAACAAAATAAATGTCACATAAAGAGTTCATAGGGGCCAGTTCAAAACATATTGATCAACGATTTATAAAATATTAAATTTAGGGTTTTGACATTCTATGAACTCTAATTTGATTAGGATTAGACAACAGAAGGATTTTATACGCACGATACGTACAATCCAAGCAAGGTTTGATGAAAAATTACTTCATTGTAGTTTAAGGTCTATGGCGTATTATTAGATGTCAACCATAGTTGTTGAGTTTCGAATTGTTTGGATATGAGTCACGGCTAATTCATTTTGAATTTTTATAGTCGCACTAATATTCTTAAACCTTTGAAAACTATACAAGAGAGAAAATTAATCGTAGATGGCAAGCACCTTCGGGAATAATTTAATAGACTAAAAAATTAAATGTATGTGTATATATAAGTGTTATATATATGTGTGTATTTATAATTTTTTAATTAGTCAAAGAATTATAACTATTATATAAATATGTAATTTAAAGTAAATTGCATATACTTAATTGTTATTTTGATATTTATCCTTGAGCCAATTCCATAAAAAAGCATTATACTAATACCATAATAATTAATTAATAAAGTGTTTATTTATTAATTATTAATAATTAAAAACAATGGCATTATAGTAAATTTTATAAAAGGGTTTTATGGTAAATTCTATAAAGAAGGGTATTATGGTAATACCATAATAATTAATTAAATAAAATAATTATTTATTAATTATTATAATTTAAATGAATGGATAATTATAACAAAAATTGGCCAATAACTAGCTAGCATTTGTTTTAGTTTTGGCCATGTATGGAAAAGTGAAAATGTATAAAATCTGCAATTTTTATAGTTGTTCGAAACTGAAAATTTAGAGATTTATAAAGGGTAAATTGATAAAAATATTAAGAATAAATTTGAACTTTTATATGAAATGTTTAGTAAAGAAAATATTATGGAAAGATGGACCAAATTGATTAAATTGAAAAATTTAAGGACTTGATTGAAATATTTGGAGAAGTTGAAGGATTAGAAGGAAAATAATAAATAAAATATCTATATAAAGCATAAAACAAAAATAAAAACTTTACTCTTCATTTTTCTTCTTTCTCTCTACTCGTAGCTTTCTTCCTCTCTTCAAAAATTTGTTTTCCTCTATTAAAAATCGAAATCTTTCTTTAAGGTTTTAAGCTTCTTTGATAATTAAGATGAGTTTCTTTAATTTCCCTAGCTATTTCATGATTTTTGTTGAAAAATTAGTTTGAGAAACATGAGGAATCTGAAATACCAATTATCTAGCTTGATTTATACAATATTGGCTTAAAAAGAGTGACATTAATTTTATCCTCAACACTCTTGTATATTAAAAATTGTATACTACATTGTATCATCATTCTATTAAAAATGTTTTAACAAGTCTACTCACTGAGATGTATAATCTCATTCTTTTAAAAAAAAATTTTCCCTCCTAGGTAATTGATAGAGCGAGAAGTTATCGTCTTCTTCAACTTCCAAAGTTGAAGATACTTGACGTGGTGGACATATTCTCTGTACAATTTAGAGACTTATGTTTCATTTTGTAATATATTGTTATTTATTGTGGCCTTTGGATATGTATAAGTATATAAATATATGTATTATTCAAAATTATGAATCATGAGGAAGATGCATAGTTCTTATATATTGATAGATGGGATTATATATTATGGAATCATGAGTTGTATATTTGAGGACTATTTATAGGGTGAAATGGATGAAAATATAAAGGTTACTCTATTGGAATTTAGTTAAGATTATGGTTAGAGTGTTTCAATTTGGTATCAGAGCCTAGATTATAGGCCTTGTAGACTAGGAATCTGTCACACCTGTTTCTTACTAACTGCAAATACATACTTACATACTTTAAATACAATGTTATTCTTTTATTTACACAAAACTTAAACATTTTTAGTCAACAAATTTTTTTTTCTTTATGCATACAAGTGTACATATAATACAACTCTCTGTAATACAAATAGATTATCAACTTCATATTCAAAAATATTCATACAAACCTCCAAGTCTATACACATTACTTAGTTAATCTACAAATTACATATATCAAAAATAAAACTACGAACACGCCTAACATCTTTGCTTGCGTACTCGATCATCCTTATGTATTATTATCTGAAAAATAAGTTTTTCAATAAAGGGTGAGATAAACATTTCAATAAGTAAATCATGCAAGAGTTATATGTCGATGCAGTGCAAAATTATGAAAACTTAAACAACCAGTACATTTTCAATCTTTTCAATTCTATAAAGTTCATTCAAATACAACCATATTTAGAACAGTTTAGTCAATTAGTGTCACCTGTACCCACAGTAACCCAGTTACAGAACGTGATCACGTGTTCCGCATTAAGCGGTCATTCACATTTACGTATAACAGAAGCGCGCACGACACGCTAAACAGAATTCTTACTAGCCTACAAACCTCGCCTTTAACATGAGGTCCAGCTAGATCAGAATAACATAACCAATGTCTAAGCCATAAAACATATTCTTTTTCAAACATTTCACATATTGACAACATTACATATTTATTTTCTAAATGCGATATCGGTGTAAACATTCAAATTCATAAACATTTCATTAATCATTT
>JAXCLQ010071831.1:0-11263 GCA_035584115.1 Cedrela odorata
TTCTTTTTAAAATTATTACTTTACGTGAAAATTAATTTACTACTCTCCTAATCTAATTAGGAGAGTGAACATTACAAATATAATTTGCTTAGTATTAGCCAATTATGTGATTATAGATATAAAATCATATTTCTTATAAATGCTTGTGAAGTATTGGATGAGCATGAAAATAAACTATTCTATGCACCTAGGATCAATGATGTATATGTCATAGAACTAAAAAATTTGAATGAAATGAATGACATATGTTTGCAAGCTCGTTGAGATGAATCTTAGATATGGCATAGAAGGCTAGGACATTGTAGCATGGACTTATTGTGAAAACTTGCTAAATAAGATTTATTGGGAATATTCCCATTCTAAAATTTACAAAAGAAAAGTGTGTGGTCCTTGCCAATTAGGAAAACAAGTTAAAATATCTTTCAAATCTAAAAACTTAGTTTCCACAACAAGACCTTTAGAACTTTTACATATAGACTTCTTTGGACTAAATAGAGTAGCATCGTTAGGAGGAAAGCTATATGCATACGTAATTGTGGATGATTATTCAAGATTTATGTGGGTTTTCTTCTTGGCAAATAAAAGTATACATTTGAAACTTTTGATAAATTCTCAAGATAAGTTGAAAATGAAATAGGCTTCAAAATTATAAAGATTAGAAGTAATTAAGGTAGAGAATTTGTAAACAAAGAATTTGAAAACCTTTGTCATGAGAATGAATATTCTCACAATTATTCTGCACTTAGAACTCCACAACAAAATGGAGTTGCCAAAAGAAAGAATAGAACTCTTCAAGAAATGGGTAGAACAATGCTAAGTGAATATAACATTCCCAAATACTTTTAGGCTGAAGCCATTAACACCGCATGTCATATAACTAATAGAGTTATAATTAGAAAGATATTGAACAAAACTCTATGTGAGTTAATTTTTCAAAAAAGACTTAAAATCAAATACTTTAGAGTATTTAGATGTAATTGCTAGATTCTTAATACCAAGGATAACCTAGGAAAATTTAAGCCAAAGTCAGATCTGAAAAAATTTCTAGGCTATTCATCCAAGAGCAAAGTTTATAGAGATTTCAATAAGAGAACTCAAGTCGTGGAAGAAAGTGTGCACATAACCTTTGACAAATACGATCCCAACTTAGCCAAAATAATTGCTAAAGAAAAAGAGAAAGAATTAAAAGCAATTGAAAATTTGGAAAACATAAACTTAAATGATAAGTCTTTGAAAAATCAAAATGAAATTGTAGAAGAAGATCATGTTACTAAGGAACTCCCAAAAGCATAGAAATATAATTCTGGTCACCTAAAAGAACTAATAATAGATGATCTTTTACAAGGAGTTAAAACCAGAAGAAAGACAAGAGAAATTGATGAAAATCTAGATAAAGTTTAAAATCTAGCCGTTATGTCTCAAATAGAACCAAAGCAAGTTGAAGAAGCCTTAAGTGATGAAAATTGGTTAATGACTATGGAAGAATAATTAAATCAATTTCAAAGAAATGAAATTTGGACCTTAGTACCTGGACCAAATGATTATCCAACTATAGGTACCAAGTGGGTATTTAGAAACAAACTTGATGAGAATGGTAAGATCTCTCGAAACAAAGCTAGATTAGTAGCTCAAGGATATAACCAAGAAGAGATAATAGACTATGATGAGACATATACTTTCGTAGTAAGATTTGAGGCCATTAGAATGCTCTTGGCATTTGCATGCTACAAGGATTTCAATATTTATCAAATAGATGTAAAAAATGCTTTTTTAAATGGTTTTATAAATGAAAACTATAAATTTCTAAATCACTAAGGCACTTTATGGTCTAAAACAAACACCTAGAGCGTGATATGAAAGACTTAGTGAATTTTTGCTAAAACACAACTTAATGAGAGAGAGTGTTGATACTACACTTTTTATTAAAACCAAAGATGATAATATTTTATTAGTGCAAATCTATGTTGATGATATCATTTTTGGAAGGACAAATGAGTCCTTGTGCATTAAGTTTTCAAATCTTATGAAAGGTGAATTTGAAATGAGCATGATGGGAGAATTAAAATTTTTTTATAACTTCAAATTAAACAAACAAATGATGGAATTTACATCTCCCAATCAAAGAACTTTTAAGAAAATTTGATATGATAGAGGGCAAATCCACTTAAACTCCTATGAGCATTTCAACTTCACTAGACAAAGATGAGAAAGGAAAGAGTATAGATCAAAGGTTATATAGAAGCATGATAGGATCATTACTTTATTTGACCGCCTCTAGACCCGATATTCTCTATATAGTGTGTGTATGTGCGATATTTCAATCCAATCTTAAAAAGTCACATCTTGTAGTGGTAAAACGAATTTTCTGATATTTAAGAATGACACCTAATCTATGATTATTTTATCTAAAGGAAGGTGAGTTTAGTTTAAAAGGCTACTCAGATGGTGACTATAGAGGATGTAAAGTAAATAGAAAAGGTACAAGTAGTACTTGCTACTTTCTTGGAAATGCCTTAGTATCATGGTTTAGTAAGAAGCAAAATACCATTACACTTTCCACTACCAAAGCTGAATACATATCCGTAGGTAGTTCTTGTGCATAACTTTTATAGATTAAATATCAATTGCAAGATTATGGATTAGATCTTAGCAAAATCCCGATTCTATGAGATAACACAAGTGCTATAATTCTAACCAAAAATCTAGTTCATCACTCTAGGATTAAGCACATAGAAATTCATCATCATTTCATTAGAGACCATGTTAATAAAGGAGATTATTTCTTAGAGTATATAAACACAAATCTCAAATTAGCTGACGTTTTCACGGAACCACTTGATAGAGATCATTTTTGTGCAATTAGAATAGAACTAGGAATGATGAAAATTGTTTGAACATTGTTGAGTTCTTCCTATCAATGTGTGCAACTAGCAAAATTTAGTTATTGAAACGAATCGGATTGATACATCTATCACAGAGTATCGATAGCACTATAACGGATCGATATGCCTTTGAAATCGTATCAATACCTTCATGTGTCACTCTGTTAATATCAACACATTCTCTTGACATATTGATATTGGAACTCATTTCTAGTAAGTATCGATATCCTTCCTTTCAGATTGATACTAACAATAAATAATCTTGTGAATTTTGAAATTTTTGAGGGTTAAGTCGTCAACTGCCAAAACTAAATGCTTATTAAATGCCAGACCCAAAATTTGAATCTACTTTCATTTATCGATATTCGTAATTAAATGTTAGAACGTATCGATCCCTCTTCAAGAAGAGATCGATCTATTTCTTCAGATTTAGGAAAAAATCGATACGTTATTCAAATGTATCGATAGTTTTATGTGATCTCTTCATATTAAAAAACCTCTCTTGCTCAAACCCTAGAAAATCCTTTCTCACTCAGATCACTCAATCCATCTCAAAAATGCCTAGAACTAAAAATTCAGAAGTTAGTCAACGGAAAAGACAGCGCACAAACTTAGCATCGACCTCAAACCCTGATTTCCCAAATCAAGAGGCAAAAGATTGATACCTGCTCTCTTATCTCAACTGAAAGGTCTCTCCAAGCCTGGTAATTGATTTCCCATTCTTGGAATCAATAAAATTTCCTTTTTTGCATCATTTTGAGGAATTTGGATGGCTTGATTTTCTTCAACAAAAAGGAAAATGTTTTGACACTTTTTTCAAAATATTTTACCCAAATTTGGACGCAAGGAATCCATACACTAGAAGAATGAAGATGATCGAATTTCAAACACTTATCTGAGGCCATACCTACACAGTCAATGCAAAAATCATTTCTTAGGTCACCAATATTCCTCACGGTGGTCATTTCTACCCAACAAGTCACTTCCAACCTTTTGAGGCCTGTAAATTTATTTTCAAGAACCTAAACATGGTTGAAGTCGACTACAAACCATTGCATCTTGAATTTCATGAGGCAATTCTGCACCTCATCGTATCTCACAGCTTAAATGCAAGGTTAGGGAGATTTTTCGAGATGACGCATGAAGACATGTGGTGGATGAAATCCATCATAGAATGCAAACGGCCAAACTTGATTGGATGGATGCTCTCAGCCATGATTTGCACTACTATCTTTAAGGCCACGCACCTACACTATGGATATGTCGTATCTAACATCATCACGGATATACCAACTTGTGTCTATACAGATGTAGACACATTTGAGCCTTAAATTGCTGCAACACTTTCAGAGACAATGTTATGACATATGCACTATGACCGAACAGCAGATGGAACATGGGCCATTCAAGCACGCTACCGACATTTGTAACATCAGGATCAAGCTGCATATGTACCTTAGCAAGAAACTGCCACTGAGACAACTATGGATCTTAAGGTATTAGCTGAGTTGCTTGACACCACGAGACCTCCCTCTTCTGCTCTTTCACCTCAAACAGAGCCACCAACTCAATCCCCTTCAACATTTACCATTCTGTCTTTTTTGGAGAGAATGTAAGGTCAGCTAACATGCATGGAAGAGAAAGTTGAGACAACTATGTCCAATTTTGATGAGTGCCTCACCGGCCTCGAAAGCATGGTGACCATTCAGATGCATAAAATTGAAGAGTACCTAACTTAGGGTGGCGACACAATAACTCAGCTTGGACGACTTGGAGTGGAATTCCGTAGCGAAACCCACAGATTCAAGCGTAGCTTGGCTAAAGCATTTACTCCACCACTTACGCCAGCACCTGCACAAGCTTCTACTCTCGCTTAACGCGGACATACCGCCTCGACATCTCGCTCTCAACCTCCTCCTCCTCCAGCACCCCAGCCTACCTATACCCATGTACACTTGGATGTCAATAGTGAGAACCCATAACCTTTTGGACACCTTTAACCGATTTCTAGCCATTGTATGAACTTTTATATGAATTGAAAACATGGTTTTGATTATCATTGTTTTGCCTTGTATTTCTATGTTATGCTGGTGTTCATTTTTTTTCCTCACTTATGAGCATGTATTTGTATGACTTAAGTTCATTTTCCTTCTTTGATTGCTGACAAAAATGGGGAGAAAATATACATATTGAGCATGCACCAAATCTTAAGGGATAAAGGGGAAGAAAACAAATATCTGAAAGAAAATTTAAACATCACATTAAGGGGGAGAATAATCAATTCACAAAGAGAGTTAGACACCTGTTTTATTTTTATTATCATCAAAAAAGAGGGGAGATTGATGATATCATGAGAGAAATTAATGATATCAAACCTTAATATTCATATCTTTTTAATAATGACTAAGTAAAATAAAAATGTTCTAATTGTATTTTAAAATCATGTATGAGTATGCTTGAAATTATTCCTTAACAAATTTCTGTCAAAGTGTATTAAAAAGTCTGCAAGATCGATACTTAGAGACAAACAGATCGATATGTAAGTAAAACAGATCGATACAAGAACCATAACAGATCGATAAGAAGAAATGAGGATATCAATATGTGCTAAGACAATAGCTTTAGGTGAAATCACTAATGCAACCAGATCGATACAAGAAGATAAACAGATCGATACATGGTTTTCACATAGAGTTGCAAAATAATTATAGAGGCTACCAGATCGATACATAAAGAAGAAGAGATCAATACATGGTCTTCACAGAGAGTTGCAAAATAATTCTGAGGCAACCAGATCGATACATGAAGAAAAAGAGAAGAATACGTGGTTTTCACAGAGAGTTGTAAAATAATTACAAAGGCAACCAGATCAATACATGAAGAAAAGAGGTCAATACATAGTCTTCACAAAGAGTTGCAAAATAATTACAAAGGCAATCAGAATGATACATGAAGAATAAGAAATCGATACATGGTCTTCACAAAGAGTTGCAAAATAATTACAGAGGAAACTAGATTGATACATAGAGAATAAAAGGTCGATAAATGGACTTTCCAAAGAGTTGTAAAGTAATTACGAAGCAAACCAAATCAATATTTAGCATCAGCAGATCGATACATTAAAACCCAAAAATAACTCTAGCACAAACAGATCGATACTTGGAGATTAAGAGATCGATACTTATGACGTAAATTGTACTGTTTATAAAAAGAGATCGATACATGGAATAAGGGATTGATATTCTCTCTGATTTTAAAGCTCAACAGTAACTTTTGTAACATTAATGACAAACAATAAATGCACAAAATCAAGCCGTTGGACAAGTGTTGTTTCACAAAAACAAGTGTTGTTTCACAAAAAGGATGAATATAAATAGAAGATACACAGTGAAGTAAAAGAGAACGATCACTTGCAATCAATATCAATAAAAATCTTTGAATAGCATTTTCATACGTAAACAGTGAACTTTCTCTCTTTACTATAAAATCTTTCAAATCTTGTGTGAGAGAAAAATTCTTGTAAGAGCATACAGTAAAATCCACTCTAGTGTGAGAGCAAAAATCCAATATCCATTTGTAATTTGGTATTGGGTAAATCTTCACCCTTACTAAAGAAGATCACTATAGTTACTCTTCATCTGTAGAAAAGAGTGTACAGTTTCTCTTCACCTTAGTAGGAGTGTACTGGGTTTTTCCAATCCCCGTCAAAACATAGAGTTAGTTGAACCTTGGTGGAAGTGATTTGCATTCGAGAGAGTGGACGTAGGCCAATATTTGCCGAACTATTATAAAAATGTGTTTGTATCTTTCTCTTTCTAACTACTGTTTCATTGTTGTATTGCATTGCATACGTTTTTAATTTTTAAATTTAAAAAACCCAATTCAGCCCCTCATGGGTATTGCCAACTGGGCCAACAATCATCACACTTTATATTAATTTTTTTTGTTTGATTTATTTTTCAATTTATTTATTTTTAATTTATTTCTTGAATTATTTTTAATAATTGTTTCAGTTTTTTTATTTAATGAAATTTATATAATTAAATTTTTGCTCTTTTATCATTGAATTTTTTTTGTAATTGTAAAAAGTTAAAAAATTTTAAATACACTAAATTTAAAATTAAAATTTTTTATTTCAATTTCTTTATTTTAAATATTTTTATTATAAAAAAATTAAAAATTAAAAAAGCAATAAAATAACTAATATATTTATTTAATTAATTTTTATTTTTTAAAATTTTTTAATGTTTCTTTTTTAAAAATAAATATAATAAATATTAAAATAATAAATAAAATAATAATAATAATCAGTCAGGCCATTAGCCTGAGCCGATGCTCGTGCTTGAGCTATTGGCCCAAGAAAAATGAGGGGGCACTGTAGCTACGCTGATCCTCAGCCACTTATCTTCTCTTTTTTTCATTTTTTTAATTAATTTATAAGTTATTTTTTTCTTATTTTTTAGTGTATTTTTTTTCATTTTTTAATCACTTCTTTATTAGCTACATATATTAGTTATTTTTTAATTTTTGTTATAATAAAATTATTAAAAATAAACAATAAACTTTTGTTCAATTCTTTTTTTAAAATTCTATGTTTTGAATATTTTAAAATATATTTATATTTTTTTAAAATTTACATAATAAATAATAATTGATCATAATAATTTCTTTTATATTAAAATTTACATTTTTATATAAATTTAATTTTGCGAATTATGTGAAGCCCTATTCTTCGGACATAGGGGTAAAATGGTTATTTAATGATATTTATTATAACACGTGCATGATTCAAAAATTTAATTAACACATTATCAAGGTTTAGGAGAACTTAAATTGGCTTAATAAAATAATTACTATGAACTTGGTTGTATTTTTCAAAAAACTGAAAAAGGGACCAAATTACATAGTTTTAAGGACTAAATTGTAAGATTTTAAATAATGAAAAACGAGTTATTGTAGCAAAAATATTGAAAAATTGAAAACAGTGGAACGGTTTTCTAATTCGATCGACCGGCAGAATAGGTGTTTTCGAGGGACTGTAGTAATCCGATCGATTGATTTCAAAAAAGGTCGACCGATTTGATAAAAAAACAGGTTTTTTTAAAAGATTTTTCATGGTTTTTAAGGGTATTTTAGTTTTTCACTATTTTTCTATAAATACCCATCACTCCCAAATAGTTTCTCATCTTCTCCTCTTTTTAAAAACATAAAAACCCTCTCCCTTTCCATTTCTCTTCATTTCTTCCATTTTTCTTTAAATTTTCGCCACCAAATGACTCCCTGTCTCCTTCTCTTCGCATTTGTACTAATTTTGTGCTAAGAAAAGCAAGAAACGACGAGGAGCAAAAATGGGTTTCATATTAAAATTGAGACTTTTCAGATTAAACGATTAATCGAGGTTTTTAAGAGTTTTTACAGAGTATCTGTAAGCCTATCAACCCTTTATAGTCATGATTTTGTTGATGTTGAAATATTAAAGTTACTGCTCATCCAAAATTTTTGCTTACATTCACGTAGAAAATCTAGAATTTATGTTAATTTGGGTGAATTAAAGATGTATGGTGATGGTATAAGTGTTGAATATTGCTTTGAACATGTATATTCATTTTAGATGGAAATACGAATTTGAAAATTTCATTAAATTATGCATAGGAAACGTAGACTTGTTTTAGAGTGATAATTAGAAGAATATGACATCGACTATGTGTTGATTATGAAGACATGTACGTGTTAAATATCGTTAAGGATAGGCATAGTCATTTTAGACGTAAAGGTAGAATTTGGAATGTTAATGGCCATGGGATTTTATTATTGGAAATCAGATAAATGGACTGTTAGTTAAGCCTCGTGAATGTGTCCTGTGTCAACTAAGAACATTTTGCCACATTCTTTACGAACATTCCATTTTTATGTATATAAGTATAATTAATTAGGGACGTGGAATTTATTTAAGATATGTATGTGTGATACTAGGTTTTAAAAAACTGAGCAAAGTATCGAGGGGACACGAGGACATGTAGTGGAAGTGATTACTCTCCCCTTATTGTGAGTAAATTTATACATATATAATTATGTAAATAGATTGCATGTAATATTTATATGTACGCTTGTGTGTAAGACAAGTGTTTTGAAATGTTTAAATGAATATTTTCCATGTATTTCGCATTGATATTGGGAAGTTTGTATATTATGGTTTGCTGATATGATTTTATTTAATATACATGAATGTAACGGTCAGGGAGGCTAAATTTGAATTAAATGTTTTGTGAATGTTGTTTGAAAACATAATAGTCAGATTTGATGTATATGGTTACACTTTTGATTTGAAAATGAAATATTTAAATACATGTATATTTTGGTGATGAGACTGTTAAGGTTGAATATTGTGATATGGTCTTTAGGCCTATTTGTTAGTTACAGTATATACAGGGAAGTAACTTATGGACTAACTTATGAGAGGCCGCATAAGTGAATGGAGCCGCAATGGAGTTGTATAAGGGAGTAAGCCATGGTAAGCCCACTGTGTATCAAGCACGTGTGTGCTGTTATAAAGACCCTATGGAAAGTCTTGGTGGCTTGATATGGATCTCATGGAGTTGACGATATGACGAAGACAGTCACTTTATTACCAAGTAACTACTCGGGGCCAACGTTAGTAAGACGAGTAATGTTTTATAAGTGCATGTTTTACAAGCAAAGAAAGGAATAATTATTCTATCAGAATACATTACATATGATTTTATGCATAACATACTCACTAATGGATCTCGATGTTGCCTTGGCTAAGGTAACAGTCGAGATAGTATGGTCAGCCTAATTTAGATATTTTAAATTAACTACAGACCCATAAATTGTTTTATAGGCAATTGTTGTACATGAAATGTATATATGTATTTTCAAGCTTGATATTAATGAAATCTCAATATCTGTATTTAGAAATGGGTGTGCATGTAGGTATAACAATATGTATGTATTTACTCACTGAGTATTGTTGTATACTTACTTCTCATAATTACAGCTTTCAGATTAGGAGTGTTAGTCCTAGCTAGGCCTGTGGTTATGGTAGAGAGCATACGACACTCTTGGTAAGTTTTCCTTACTTGACTCACAAATGTAATTGGAGTACACTCGATATGTATTTATTTTGGATTGGTTTCATTTGGATTTTGAGTAGAAAATTGTAAACTAAATGTTATGTAAGAATTTATTATCTTGTTCAACTCATATGTAATGATTTTATAAATTGATATTTATATTAATTAGTCCTGTTGTGGATGAATTGATCATGTAGATCAATTCTTTGATAATGCTCTCATGGATGGGAAGTTTATTTATAAATTATTTTCAGGTGTTTATGGTTTAAAAGAAGCCTTACAAGCTCTCTTGATACATTATGAGTTTATGGATTGTAATCGGGAGAGTTTATAGCGATTGTCACAAGTGGATCCCAGGGTTGGGGCTTGACACTTTTAGTAGTATCAGAGCACTTGATTATGAAAAGTACTTTTAAATATTTTGAAACAGTTTGATGTTTTAAAAAGGGATTTGAACATGGTTTTGAAAATAAATTCTTTTGAAATTATTCAGTGGACATAAAGTGAGTCAAGTTGTATATAGATATGTTGTTGTGAAACATGTACCATTTAACTTAGTTTCTCTACCTAGTAAGTTAGGAGGCATACTTACTCCGTGTATGGAAAAGGAAGGTGTAGATCACGTAGAGGAATGGTCCCTGATATATAATAAGGGTTCATGGTAATAATTCATCAAGATCGTTCAAATTATATGATCCTATTTACTTTCTTATAGATATATAATGCCATCTTAATGTATATGTGGAGATTGATGTGTTGATTTGATTAAATTTGAATCTCGGCAAAAATCAAACTACTTTAAGTTTTGGTAGGCTGAGTTTGCATGAAGAGAATGAGAGTTTTACATATTTATTATATAGTTATATCATTAAGAAATAATGTTGTCCCGAGGTGGGCTGAGAAATGATGAAATATAGCGGGGTGCGTGGTTGGACTGGAGAGTTACTACACCCCCTACAGAACAAGTGAGGTGTAATAATAATGTATATGATGAGAATATGAGATAATGATAGAATATTAAAATTAGTTGAGAGAAACTAACAAAGTTTGATCTCTGGGTATCCATGAGAGAATTTGTACGCTTAGATTAAGGTAGGATTGAATTTAAACATTAGAGAATGGATGTCAGTGACTGGTACTCAGAGTTAGTAAGGAATGGTTCGGTTAGCCCTTTGGTAGAAAAGTTGATAAGGGAAAATAAAGATAAGTATAGGCCATCAAAAGAGAAGAGATTTAAATGTCTCGATGAGCAAATCATCAAAGAAGAACTCATGCAAAGAGGAAGAA
>JAXCLQ010071832.1:0-11260 GCA_035584115.1 Cedrela odorata
ATAAATATAAGAAGATAGACGGAAGAAATAGAAATGGTGAATGGTCAGATCGGCCTATAAAATTGAAGTTCATCAGTGTTTTTGTGTGGGGTCGGTTTAAGTTGGTATACTATTTGTGTCGGGCCCGATTGGTTTAGAAAAAATACGGTGCAACAAAGTTCATAAAATTCAACCCACGTAGGCTGTTTTGGGCTGGGTCAATCTGCGGGTTAAAGACTAAAGAGATACTTTTAAATTAGAGATATCAAAATAAATTATAATTTTAATCATATTGATACATAAAAAAAAATTAATATATTTAAATTGAAGACTTAAAAAAAAATTAAAAATTCGATCAGATCAATATATTGAGAAGATAAAATCTATATTTTTTATTAAGAAAAATTATAATATTTGAAATTGACAAACGAATTAATATATCACTTAAATAGATTGATACTTGAAGTTTAAAAATAAAATAAAAAAATCTCTAAAATGGACAGATCGATATCTAAGACTATATAGATCGATACTTGACACAAATTTCAAAATATAAATTTTTTTTTAATTAAAAGTCAAATTATTTAGTAGAGAAAATATTAGAAAATCTTTTACATTATAAATAGAGCTTCCTTGACAGAAAAATTAAATATAGAAAACTGAGATATATCAAGAATCAACAAGTGAGTTACAAATTGTAATTTTTTTTTATTTTCTCTCATTTTTTTACTAGTTCATTATCTATCTTAAGAGAAAATTTGTTGTGAACTTAAATTATAAAATCAATCCTTTAAGAGAAAAATTTTTTTTATATCATTTTTAAGATAATTTTTTATTTGTGTTATACTTCACCCATTCAAAGGAAGTTGTACTTTGGGTTTCACTTCACCCAATTTAAAGCAAATTGTTGTGATTGCCCTTCACCTCTAAGAAAGAGTTGTAATTGAGTTACACTTGACCTAAACTAAACAAAGAGACTAGTAGAACTTTGGTGTGAAAAGAATTCGAAAGAGTGGATGTAGACTATATTTATCGAACCACTATAAAATTTCGAGTCTGCTTTCTCATTTCCTTATCTTTTATATTTCAAGCATTCATAATTTGTAGATTTGGTTGCTACACACAATTATATATCATTACTTAAACAAAAATATTTTATGAGTGCATTAATTTTTAATTCTTATAATTTTTATTAAAACTCAATTCATTCTCCTCTTTTTGGGTGTGCCACCTGGGCTAATAAAAATGAATAATAGTAATAATAAAAAATAAAGTGAAACAAACATTATAATATAAATAATAAAACATACATAAATTAAATATTTAAATTTAAGTGGGCTTGTGGGCTACGGGCCAAGGCCTAGTTCGGTTTATGGCAGGCTTGGGTTTGGGTCAAACTCGTGACAACCTATATTTTTATGCTCGGCCTAGCCCTTCAATGGGTTGGGCCAGGTTGGGCCTACACTGTTTATTGGTTGAATTGACCCAGCCAATTTTCCATTTCAACGAAGAAATGAGAATTTTTTTTTGGAAAGAATTTCAATAACTGTTTTATTATTATTATTATTATGCTTTTAAATGGATATACAATCTTATTTACAAAAGAATAAAGAGAGTAATAAATATTTTATATTAATATTGAGGCGGTTAATATGTTCACAGTGGAATCCATAAATGAGATTACAACACTCCCCCTCGAATTTCACTGTGTTTAATTGTGTGGACATGTGTAATATTACCTCATTGAAAACTCAGACAGTTAAACCCTATGGGATAAAACCTTGACAATGGGAAAAAATACGATACACATTTATCCAAAAATTCATTTAGTTCTTCTTTTGTAATAGAATATGTTCCCTTTGATGAAATATTTACTTTGATGCAAGCATCTCTCCATCATTAATATATCATTCTTTTATCAAATATTCACTCTGATGTAAATGAACTTGCACAACTATGCATACAAGAGGAGGAACTCACACGTGGGCTTAGAGAAACTCAATGACAACAATCACAAGATTCATTAAGTTGACAAGTAGGCCGATCACAAGATTTAAGGCTAATCATTTTAAAGAAATGTTAAATGAGCTGATTCAATAAGTTGGTGAAACGACAAACATGTGCGGCCCAGCAAAAGTTCAAATTAGTCTCAAGAGAATTTAGTCACTATTATTAAGGCTTTGGAAGAAGTTTCCTTCTTTGAGTCAAATTTCAAATTTAGTAATTTCATACTATGAGTCAAATTTCTGATTTAGTAGTAGATTTATTTTCTAAGTCAAATTTTCGATTTAGTTATTTTCATTTTCTAAATCAAAATGAGAATGCCATATGTTAAAATAGTATTAGCTCATCATAGTCTAGGTTAAAATTTGTAACCTATGAAGAAAAGATCAATACTTTGCAAGTTAGAGACTCGAGAAAAAATTACAAAGTTAATTAGATCGATACATATAAAAAAAAAATATTGATACATTGCAAAATAAAGAGTTCAAAAATATTTACAAGATAAATCAGATCGATATCTTTTATAAAGGCATCGATACATTTCAAAGGAATCGATAGATAAAGGCAAATGTATCATTCTTTTATCAAATATTCACTCTGATGCAAACGAACATGCACAACCATGCATACAAGAGAAGGAACTCACACGTGGGCTTAGAGGAACTCAATGACAACAATCACAAGATCCATTAGCTTGACAAGTGGACCGATCATAATATTTAAGACTAATCATTTTAAAGAAATGTTAAATAAGCTGATTCAACAAGTTGGTGAAATGGCAAACATGTGGGGCCCAGCATATGTCCAAATCAGTTTCAAGGAAATTTAGTCACTATGATTAAGGCTCTAAAAGAAGTTTCCTTCTCTGAGTTAAATTTCAAATTTAGTAGTTTCATACTATGAGTCAAATATCTGATTTAGTAGTAGTTTTATTTTCTAAGTTAAATTTTTGATTTAGTTATTTTCATTTTCTAATTCAAAATGGGAATACCACATGTTAAAATAGTATTAGCTCTCCATAGTCTAGGTTAAAATTTGGAACCTATGAAGAAAAGATCGATACTTTGCAAGTCAGAGACTTGAGAAAAAATCACAAAGTTAATTAGATCGATACATATGAAAAAAATATTGATACATTGCAAAACAGAGAGTTTAAAAATATTTACAAAATGAATCAGATCGATCTCTTTTATAAAGGTATCGATACATTTCAAAGGGATCGATACATAAAGGCAAATGTATCAATACATTATGCCGAAGAAATTTTCAAAATCAAATTTTAATAAACAGATCGATACCCAAACTAAAAGGTGTTAATGCATTTTGCAAATTTGGGTAAAAATTTGTCGGACAATTTTGAAAATTCAAAAACTTCTTAAGAGCAATTTATTCTTTTCGCTCACTTTTATAAATAATCAGGAGGGGGATTTAACTTCCTAGTGTTCTTCATTCGTTCTCACTCACACTCTCTAAAACGCGTACTGTTCTCTATATCTCTCAAGTTCTTTTTAAATCTTCTACTTTTTTTTTTCAAATTTTGTAGCCAATCGATTACATATCCTTTTCTCTTCAATTTGATACCATTTTGGATTAAAAATAACAAAAGGGAGCAATGAAAGAAATTAGGGTTTCGATAAGATTTGAGAATTTTTTGTTTAATCGTCGATTAATGGTTTCTACGGACTTCTACAGATTACTGGTAAATTTATTAACCAGATAGAAGTTTGATTTAGAGATTTTAAACATGTTAGAACTTAGGGATTTATTGTTCATTTGTGATTTTCATTGATTTTCGCATAGAAAATGTTAGATTATGATAAATTATGATAATTTGAGTATTTAGATGGTTAAATATGTGTTGGATATTGTTTGAAATGTATATATCCATTTTAGATGAAAATATGAAATTAAAATAAGTCAACCATGAGATTTCATTGTTGGAAATCAGATAAATGAACTATGTTAGTTAAGCTTTAAAAAATGTAAAATGCGTTAAACTAAGATATTTTAGTCATATTTTTCATGAACATTACATATAGTGAATTTAAGTTTAATAATTTGAATCATAGAATTTATGATTGTATGCATGTGTGGTATTAGGCGAGTACCATTAGTGGGAGTGGTTACCGTTCCCTTGTTGTAAGTAAATTATTACATATTGAGATGTTTATTTGGTTTACTGTTGACAATTTATTTGATTTATATGCTGAAATAGCCTTAAATGCAGGATATATTTATATGATTATATCATTGATTGAAATTAATTTGAATTATGCATGTATATTAGTGATGAGTCTGGTAGGTCGGATATTGACATATGGCTAGTTGGTATGTTTAATTACTGTAGATATAAAGAGGTAGTTTATGGACAGACCTATTGAAAGGTCGCATAGGTAAGTTGAGCTACAGTGGAGCTGGTATAAGGGTGAATGTCCATGGTATGCCCACTTGTGTACTGAGCACGGATATGAGGATATAGATACTCTATGGAAAGTCCTAGCGACTTGATAAGGATATCTTAGATTTGTTAGATATTACGAGAACAATCACTTGTGTCACCGAGTGATTATTTAGGGCCAACATTAGTGAGACGGACGTGATTTTATAAATGCATGTTTTCCATAAAATAAATAATTTTAAAAAGCATGAGAAATAATGTTCTATTTGATAAGAACTTATTTCATATAATTTTAAGCATGAAAGACTAACTGATAATTTTCGAAGTTACGTCAATCAAGGTAGCTTTTGAGAAAGGATAGCCAGCTTGATTTTGGTTATTTAAAACTGTATGTAGACTCATAAACTATTTTATGGTTATTTGATTAAATGAATATGTATATACTTTTGAGTATATTGTAAAATAATCCAATATATGGAATTTGGCAATGTGTGTGCATGCATGCATGTATGTATGTATGTATGTATGTATATATGTATGTATGTGTGTGTGTGTGTATTTTATTTACTTACTGAGTATAGTCGTATGCTCATCTCTCACCTGTTTTAACTTTCAGGTTAGGCGTCATAACATTAGTCAGGTTAGTAGTAGCAGTAGAGAGCCTTCGGTGCTTTGGGTAGGTGTTTATTTTAACTCACACATGTATTTTATCCTACTAGATAAAATTATTTGAATATTGTAACATATTTGTATGCTAAACGTTTTATGTAAATACTTATGTATGTTTAAACCAGACTAGGAATGATTCCTATGATGATAATATTTTATTTATTGGATATGTGTTTTAGATGAATTGATCATGAATGATTAATTCTTTGATAATAATCTCATAGACAGGATAAAGGAAAGTCTTACAGGCTCTCTTAATACATTCTAGATATAGAGGGTGTATCATGAAGGTTTGTGGTGGTTGTCACGAGTGAACCCTAAGTTCGGGGCATGACAGCAGTCATAAACTATCCTTCTTATGACAAAGAATTATATGCATTGGTTCGAACTCTAGAAATTTGGCAGCACTACATTTGGTCGAAAGAGTTTGTGATTCATACGGATCATGAATCCTTGAAGCATGTAAAACGACAGTACAAATTAAGTAGATGCCATGCCAAATGGGTGGATTTCATTGAGACATTCCTCTATGTGATCAAATACAAGCATAGTAAGGAAAACGTAGTTGTCGATGCATTATCACGCAAATTTATGAGAAAGCGAAGCATCATGTAGAACGACGAACGAAGCAATATGACAAGCAAGCCAATAAGGAACACAATTTGAACTAGAAGATTGGGTTTAGTTGCATATGTAGAGGGACTGTTTTCACAAGTAAAAACATTCTAAACTTCTTCCAAGGAGTAATGGGCCATTTTGAGTGGTGAAACACATCAATGACAATGCCTACAAGCTTGAATTACTAGGTGAGTATAGTGTTAATGTGAGTTTTAATGTTTTTGACTTATCTTTTTTCGATAAAGGTGATGATTTGCGGATAAATCTTCTTTAAGAGAGGGAGAATGATGCAAACGAACTTACACAACCTTGCATACAAGAGGGGGAACTCACGAGTGGGCTTGGAGGGACTCAAGGACTACAGTTATAAAATTCATTAAGCTTGTCAAATGGGCTGATCTCAAGACTTAAGGCCAAATATTT
Organism: Cedrela odorata; assembly: GCA_035584115.1. NCBI lineage: Eukaryota > Viridiplantae > Streptophyta > Magnoliopsida > Sapindales > Meliaceae > Cedrela > Cedrela odorata. Next base: position 6,092 of record JAXCLQ010071832.1, read on the forward strand.
TAAAGAAATGTTAAATGAGCTAATTTAACAAGTTGTTGAAATGACAAACACGTGAGGACCCAGAATAAGTCCAAATCAGTCTTATGGGAACTTAGTCACTATAATTAAGGCTTTAAAATAAATTTTCTTCTCTGAGTCAAATTTTTGATTTAATAATTTCTTTTTATGAGTTAAATTTTGATTTAGTAGTTTCCTTTTGAGTCAAATTTCTAATTTAATTGTTTTCCTTTTCTGATTCAAAAAGGGAACGCCACAAATAAAAATAGCATTGACTCTTTATAGTCTAGGTTAAATTTTAGAACTCTATATAAAAGACCAAACATTATTCGTTTTTATTAGTTAAGAATAATAATAAAGAGCTATTTTGTATTATTCTTTCATTCTTGAAAGGACTCTTAAACTTGTTAAGTTTATTCTTGCGGTATTCAGAAACAATTAGACTTATCATTTGCGGGAAAAATTATTATTCCTAAGCGTATGTAATATAATTGCTTGAGTCTGATATAAACCTCGCCATTAATGTGACGAAATCTAACACTAATGTAGTACTGAATCCCAAGATTTTTAAGACTTAAGTTTGTTGAGTTTTGACCTGTTACCTAACTAGATAAGAACGAAGATTTGGTATGCCTTTTAATGGAATTGGGACGGATGCTAGTGCAAATAGATATATACGAGTATCCACGGATATATTTTTTTTCTCTTGAAAATACCAAAATGATGTCATTTTGATATTAATATCAAAACAACGTCATTTTAATATTAAACATAAACATCCAGTAAACAACAATACAATTTTGGATAGAAAGACTAGTGTTGTTCATGATGTTGATACGCATGAGTTGTTTACAATCAAGCTCGAACAGATTGCGAAGTATATTAGGGATCGTAATTATATTGGTTACTGATTCTCTGGAGCAGTCAGATGTTAAACCTCTTTGGTGGGCTTTCAGCCTACAGATATTGTAAGTCACGTCTCTTTTACTTTTGAATATTGTTAAAATAATCAAACGTTATGTGAAGAGAAATTTTGGGTTTAAAACTTCCAATTAGAATGATAAATGAAAATAATTAGTAAATGCATAAAATTACCCTATATTAAGAAGCAATCAAAGTAATTATTTTGTTAGATATTATTAGTAAGAGTCAAGTGCATAATATGATGAATAGTATCTCTGTGTTACAAATTGTCTATTCAACATGACCTTAATAGGTAAGTTTTCATTGTTCCTATATAGTGGTAATTTATGTGTAGGTGGAATCGGAGAAACAAACTAAGGAACATTTTGGTGTAGTTTTGCTTGAGGTCTTGGTTCCTAAAATATGTAGTAATTTATGTGTATAATAAGTTGCATACTAATTAAACAAGCTCTGAATCTTTACTTTTATTTTTTATGGGCAGTGTTACTTATGGATTTCTCTTTTCAACAGGTCGTGGCAATGGAAAGGCAATAAAATTTGGTCAAGTTAATCATATGAACCAACTTCAGGAAAAGAAAAGGTAACGATGTATTGCTCATTTACTAATTACATAGAAAAGTCTTATGGAATTGACCCCTTGTGGTGACTAATAAGAAACGAAGTTTGTAATAAAAATGTATGTGTAATAATATTATATTACTTGATTATTTTTGGAATAAGTTGGGCAATGTAATTCTAAAATTATTTTAACAATTATTTTAGTTGAACCTAGGCTTTTAGCTGTCAAATATATATACATTGTCTGGCAAAAGAGTGAAAGTTGATAGGATTAGAGCTTTGATAAAACGTAAGGGAGTAAGAAAGATTATCGGCCACACAGTTAAACAAAGTGAATACATTTATTACAAGGGATAGATCTAGCCTGAAACAGATTTAATCTATTCAGAATTGGCAAAATTAATGAACAAGATTAGACAACTAGATTTAAACTTTGTATTACATGATGAGGAGGAAGAGATAAAGGAATAGATGTTATATGTGCACACTGAAAGCTAAACATTGTTTTTGGGCTTCTAAATTCAAGATTGAAGAGCGTGATTAGGATAAAGAAAAATCTTAAAGTGTGTGGGGATTGTCATGCTGCTACTAAGTTTCTCTCTAAAGTTACAAGCAGAGAAATCATACTGAGAGATGCTCATAGATTTTTTACAATATTTTTGTCATTTTCTTTTTATTAATGTCAAAAATCTTAAACTCGTTAAAAATTCGCAGATATCTGCTCGAGTTTGGTTCTTGTTAAGTACTCAATTAAGCAGGTTTGATACAGGTATGATATTGAATTTTTTTGGTGAATACGAATGTAGGTTTGGAGATATCCGTACCAAACCCGATCAGCCGTCATCCCTATATATGCCCAAATTATTTCAATCAATACAATGGACGTTGTAGTTTGATTAAGAAGAAACTATAATACTTTGATTTATATGCTTCAAGTATTTTAAATCTTTCAGGGATTTTCATATAAATCACGGTGCTAAGTGACCCATATAAGTAAAGACGTCACTACATCCATAAGACGCATATCAAGTCTTTTTGAGATTGCTAAATTTATCATAAATCGAAACGTAATTGTATCCATAATAGGAGAATATGTTTCATCAAAGTTAATTTCAAGTCTCATCGAAAAACCTTGAGCAACAAGCCGTACTTTATATTTTTTGATCTCATTATTTTTATTACGCTTTCTTACAAATACCCATTTGTATCCAACAAGGTTGACATCTTCAGGTGTCTAGATTACATGTCCTAATACTTCACTTTGGTAAGAGAAGTAAATTCTAATTGAATTGTTTCTTTCCATTGAGATCAATCATGTCTTGTTTGCATTTATTAATAGTTTATGGTTCATAATCATCTTTCATAATTTCAATAGCTATTGTAAAAGAGAATACATTATTGATGATTATTTCATTTCGATATCACATTTTGCCTGTATATGCAAAGTTTGTAGATTTTTCTTTAATTTTTAATTCCAGTACCACTATAGGGGCAACTGACACTTTAGGTATAAATGTTGCTTCATAAACTTATGTCGCTTTAGAGACTTGTGTCACTTTAGGGATATATTCCACTTAAGGGACATGTGTCACTTCAGGAAAGAATGTCACTTTAGAGACATGTAATTCTTTTGAAACTAGTAGTTTAAAAGATGTGGGTATATTTATTGCTTTAGTATTACTTTCAATATAATCTTGATTTTCAATTTTTTCTTCCTCGGAATAATATCTTTTGAACTAATTGGTCTACCACGTTTTTAGTATGTGGACAATTCATTTGCTGCCTTATGATTAGATTGTTATTAAAAAATAATCACTTGGGCTGGTGAACTAGCAGTAGGAATATATGATTTGGTTGCTTTTGCATTATCAACAAAAGCATTTGGTAATTGATTTGCAATTTGATGAAACTACACGATCCTTCACATTTCATTTTTAGATTGATTAGTGCGAAGATCAAGATGAGACACAATAATTATTTTTCAAGAAAGTTCATGCCTTACTTCAGAGGCATTTTTCTTTTTCTTTAATAGTAAAAAAATTATCTCATTAAAACGACAATCCGTAAAGAGTGAGGTAAATAGATCACCTATTAGGGGTTCAAGATATTTGACAAATAGATGGTGAGTTAAAATCAACATAAATCCCTAAATTACTTTGAGGTTCTTTCTTTATAAGTTTTAGAGAAGCTATATGAATACAAACAACACAACTAAAAGTGAGTAGATGAGGAATATCAGGTTGATGACCACTTATAAGTTGCAATGAGGAATATTGATGAAAAGTAGTAAGTTTAAGACGAATTAATATAGTAGCATATAAAATAGCATGACCCTATTTAGAAATTGGTAATTTTATACATAATAGTAAAGTTTAAGGAATTACCAAGAGTTGTTTAATGAATGGTTCAACTAAACCATTTTGTGTATGGACACATCGAACAAGATACTCTATATCAATTCTCACTGATGTACAATAGTTATCAAATGTCTTATAAGTAAATTTACTAACATTATTTAGACGTATAGTCTTGATTAGATAATCAGAGAATTATGCCCTTAATTTGATAATATGTGCAAGCAATCTAGTAAATGTAATATTAAGAGTAGATAATAAACAAACATATGGCCAATGAACAGATGCATCAATTAAGACCATAAAATAGGAAAATGGTCAATTAGATGAGTGAATAGGCTAACAAATATCTTATTGAATTCTCTATAAGAATGCAGGGGATTTAAAACTAATTTTAGAAGGGGATAGTCTAACCACCAGATTTTCTAGTGAGTAAGCGAAACAAATTTTCACATTGATTAATATAATCTTCTAGTTCTTTAATGGATGTCTACGAGAATTTTCTATAATTCTACGCGTCATTGTGAATCCTAGGTGACAAGATGGTCATGCCATAATATAAACATTTTTGGATTAATGAACTTATGGTTTATTATTTTGTAGCTCTCAATTGCATTTATGGTTATATAATGTAACCCAGAGAATAAAGTTAGAATCTTTTCCAATATGCATTTTTTGCTTGAAATACTAGAAGTAATGCAAAAATACTATACATTATTTTCATTTAGAGTTTTTATATGATATCAATTTTGACGGATATCCTAAAAATTGAGCAGATTTCTTCTGGATTTGGCTAAAATATAAAACATTATAAATACATAGTCTATTTTACTTGTTAACAAGATTACGACTCTCCCGAAGCCTATAATCAAGTCTACAGGACCTAATATAGTATTTACCATAACTTCAATATTTGTGAGCTTCGAAAAATATTTCTTATCTCCAAAAATAATGTGCGTAGTTGCACTATCAGCGAGACATATATCCCAACTTTCTTTACCAAGAGAGAAGCCATTTCTATCCATATCTTTTAATTGACGAAAAATTTCACATTAATGGTTAGTAAAGCATAAAATATAAAATATAAAATATATTTAACATAATAATAAAAAGAGTTAAGAAGAATAATACATATAGAAGAGGTATAGTTAAATTTTAATTATGATCAACTATCTTTTCTTTTATTAGAAATCAAGAAAAAGAGTTTTCAAATCTTCATTATTAATAAAATTTGTATCATTGTTATTTCTTACACTTTCATATGTATTGGATAAGGTTATATTAGATATTTTGACATACAATATGTACGTGATCAATGTCATTTCGTATCATGATG
>JAXCLQ010071833.1:0-11259 GCA_035584115.1 Cedrela odorata
AGAATGAAATAGTGAAACAATCATCGTGATCACCAGCAGGTAAGGATTTCCTTCTAGGAACACCCTCTGGAAAAATTATTAAAAGTTATTAACAAATCAACAAGATATAACGACACAAATTACCAGCCCAACCATACTAGCATCAACATTTGAAAATTTATCTTCTTTCTTTTCATGCAGTACAAGTTGATCTTCAGAGAATTATTAACCATACAATGCTCTGAACCAAATTCCATTCAATCAAATCCAATTAAAAAATCAAAATAGTTTATAACCACTGACATTTACAACAGTCTGTCCCGACATGGGCATAGGGTGTCCAATATGATAGCCCTGAGGTGGATAGCTGGTCCACTGTCTTAATATCCAATCTTATCCTTAATAAAGTTGGTTTGATGTTTCTTAATGAAAAAAATATCATCATATTCCATTAAGCTCTATTTTCTTTTCGCCAAACCTCTTAAGGAATGAGGAGTTAAAACCATTAGGCAACAAAAATTTAGCAACTAATATATTTATTTGCTGCCATCATCTTCCAGCAGATTAACCCTGGAGTGGCTGTCAACTACTAGCATTGCCAACCATTTAATTAATAGAAGAAATAATGTTACTGGCACATAATGATTTTGGTAAAGTGGTGGTCAGAAACCAGAATTAGAAATACTGAACTAAGAAGGCAAGTTTACTACAGTCACATTAAAATTTGTAGTAAAAGGCAAGTGTCTTAAGGAGCATGTTATTCAAGGTATTAAGCTTCATAAGAGCTACGCTTTACAAGAAAGTAATACTGCTTCCTAAGACGAGGAAAAACGTAAAAGCTAGACTTCATTTGTGATAGTTAATGCCTTGCTAACAGATAACCTTATTAAATGATAAATTGAAAAAGTCCTCATATCCTCTAGTTATTTTATTTCTCACACACAATTTCAAGTTCTTCCAACAACAAGAACAGGTCCAAATCAAAATGTTACAGTTTCACACAACTTCAAGTGCATCTTGAATCTCTATCACTAGCTGAATTTCTGATGAAAAATCAGTTACAAGTTTCTGCTTGAGCTACCATTGGGTCAAATCCTAGACCTAATGGCTTTTTGGACTGTTGAGTAGTAGGAATAGAACATACTTGAAGAGGGAAGAATAATTATGGGGACATATAAAAAATATATGTAAATACAGAAGATAAGCTTTACCTTCAGCTCATCAGCCTCGCCCTCAAGCATGCTTCCATAATTACGATGAATTTGGAATGATTGATCAACCTGCAGGAACAGCTGCCACTTTGTCATGCTTATAGGACCCACCTCCAGATTTAGAGGCAATTCTGTCACTGTCTCATTGAGTGGGATCAACTTATCTTTAAGTAACCAAAACTCATTGAAAAAAATGGTTGGGAAGTAATTCCCTGTGCTAAGCTCAACATTCAAGTCTGCAATTTGAAGTCAAGAAACTCAAAAGTACAATTGTGACATGATATATTTGCAAACAAACACAAAGACAGATCAATTGAATCAATGGCCCCAACGATGTCTCAATGCACATTAAAAGTATCATACAAAGTCAAACCAACAACATACCTTCTAATCAGACAATGAAAAGTCTCCACCACAGTACATACAGGAATCCACAGCTATACATGTAAATTTTGAAAGTTCTTCCACAGCAAACACCCATATGCTGGTCTATTTAACAAGTATAGATAAACTACACTAGATTCAATGTATTAGAAATAGATTATTATGGCATGTAACTCACAACAATTTAGTTCTTAAGCACAGTCTATCTATTACCAACAGATCATTTTGGCATGCAACTCATAGCAATTTAGTTCTTAAGCATAGACTTGGTTAAATGTTTGGCCAACATATTTCACTCATAGTTAGAATCCTATTATTTAGAGGCAGATGAGGGGCAGGAAATATTGCAACTCTGAGCAGATAGAGGTGAACACCATAATGAGTAACAATGTTTGGCTAACATATTTCACTGATAGTTAGAATCCTATTTTTTAGAGGCTTGCACCTCAAGATAAAAGGGGTCTTAGCATGGCAAGTGTTTAGCCAACTCAAACAGAGACGAGGGTTGTCAGCATTAGTTTTTCTAGCTCTGTTAAGAGTTCTTCACAATTTCTTATCACCAAATAAGTGGTCGGCTGAAAATAATTTGTAATGGCCAACAAAACATTAGTTTTTTCTGTCCAAGTCACTTCCCACAATTTTTGAACAAGGAGACCGAACTGAACTCTCATGAAACAGATGCTCCCAGAATGCTGTTAATTCATGGATCCCCATCTAATTGGTTTCTATCTGCCAAATCAAGTTGTCAAGTTGATGCTTGTTGCATTTAACCAAAGGAGAGAAGACTATTCTGGTACTGAAGTTATAACCATACTAATGTGTCCAGTCATATAGTTTCATATGTATCTGTGAATCGCATAGGTCTTTCTAGCAAGAGGAACTAACCACTGAACACAATATTTCACATGACCCCCTAAAAAATAATACGTTTTGTTCTCAATTCCTGATATTAGAAATAAATTGAGCCATATGAAAATATATAAATTAACATGTGTTCCATTTTATGCTTCTGAGACAAATTTAAATCGACTGGTAAGCAATCACCGAACGCTTCTTTCAAAAGTTGAATGCATGACAGAAAAATACACTACAAGTAGATATAATTTACAGAATCAATTCATTAAAGGATACAAGGAGCAATGTTTGGCGGTGCAGCATTGGATGGATATCTGCAAAGAATCATCTAGGAATTAGCAAATTCTCCAACAAAGAAGCACATAATACAGGAAAGAGAAAGAAAACAAAGTTCAGCATTCCATCAGGACATAAAAACTTGAAACACTTTGTATATGCATTAATAATTCAGTATAGAGTCACTGAAATGAAGATAATAAACCATCATTTGTATAATCTAAAGACTTTTCTAATTTTATTTGTATACAGATGACCATCTATGATATCCCAAAAATAGAGACACCAGTCCAAACACATTATATGACAGCATAACACAGACACAAAAGAGATTAAATTCCAAACGACTATCTGCAATGGTTGGACTCGTAAGCCACTTACATGCAGCAATTGAATTTGTTAAAATCCATGCATTTATCTAAAATAAAAGATGCATTCCACTAACCATATACATATATTTTAAGAGCGAAAAGTCTGTGACATATACAAAATAGTAATCGCAGAGAACAAGTTTTCACTGCATTGATTGGAGGGACGAAAAAGAAAAAATAAAATGAACAAGAGAAGGCAAGATGCAACTCTAAGTGAACAAAATTTAAACTCAAACAAGTTTTCAGAAAAGGTATTTAAAAAAAAAAAAAAAACAATTGACGAGTTGATGCCAATAAATATGAGCTCTCCATTTACCTAAATAATCTCATACAGAGATGAGAACAGGTGCTTAGAAAAATTGCTAATGACCAAAGCTAAACAAAAATGATAAGGCTTGAGAAACAAAAACGATAGAGAAATAATCCTCACCCACAGTTAAATTATATCAAACAAACAATACATATAATATATAAACAAAAATGAAATTATCAACATATCTTTCCCAGATATGGCTTGAAATCAAAAGTGTCTAATTAGAATAACGCAAGACACACAGGGTACACTTTGATTATATTTATGTCCTGTCACTAAAACTTCTCATAAAAATTTTGCACATCTTTATGCATTCTAATTGATTAATGTCTTATCTTTTTTAAGTAAATAAAATGAACCAGTTCAACATACATCAATATTTATAGGAAAAATTCAGTTAATTTATTAACTAAAAAAAGTCTAACAAACAACTAGAGAAACTGGACAATGAAAGCATACATACTGTGTAAAATCATCAACCAAATTGATTGTAACATTTGGTTTCCAATAAGAAACCCACTCCACAGGGCCATCATCTTTAGAATCATCTTGATGATCATCAACTACCTGAAGCAACATGAATTTATATTAGAATCACCATGGTCTGAAAAGAAGTGCATTAAAGAACAATTGCTGAAAAGCATAAAATTTACTCAAAATACAGAAAAGCTGATCTAGTATCATCAGTGATAATGAGTATAAATAATGAAGATCTTAACATGTAATGAATTTTGTTGAATATAAGTCAATACTAATCAAATCATTCGCTACAATTAAAACTCAAATAATGTAAACCATTGAACATTTAGTAATAGAACAAGTCCTTTCCTCTTTATAAGAAATAAGAAAATATCACCAATATAACTAAAGATTTTCAGAGAGATGGGAACAATAGTCAACTATGCAGAGCTTATCAGAAGCAAGAATAAAGTGACCCAAAAGCAAAGATACCATCTAACAGAAACTCATGGATTTTCTTAAATTAAAGAGAAAAAAAAAAAGCGAGACCAGCAGATCCTTGAACTCATTGGAAATTGATGGCCCCCTCCCCAACTTGTTCAACAGTCCTATTTTTCTCCAACTATATAACCCAAAAAAGTGCAAGAAAACAAGATTTCCATAAATCCTCAGTTTTCTTCCGAAGCACAAACTTTATCTATAAACAAAGAAACACATGAAACAGAGTTACCCAAGAGATCCCAGTAGTCCGAAATAACCTTATACCACAACTTTGATACTATATGGCAGTTAAGAAACAGGTGACCGATGTTTTCTGCCTCCTTACACAATACACACAAATACACAGATAAATATACAATCAGTCTTCTTCTCTAAACTAGATAACAGTTATTGAACTTACCATGCTATTAAAAATGCCATTTCAGCCTAGCTTGGCACCTTTGCCATCTAAGACTAGCTATCAAACAAGGAAACCGAGGAATCATTCTCCAACCAGTTGATAGAAGAATCACAGGAAAAAAGACCTGATAGAATCCCCCTTCCTTAGGCATCCATCCACTGTCGTAGTATTAGTCGAATATTAACAACCAGCAAAACAAGTGAAGATAGATCATCTACTTCAATATCATTCAAGCTTCGCAGAAAATCCCTTAAAAGTGTAGTAACATTTATGACGCTTTCAATAGACACATGATTAAGATTAAATAACCACTATAACTATGGAAACACCGAAGCAAAAGTAGCTGAGCCAGACCATTTTTTCCACCCAAAAAAGAGATCTTCATCCATTCTGAACCACCAGCTTAGTATCAGACACAAATTCATTATATCCTAGAATAATAACTTCCAACAACTTTTATTCGAACTTCTAACATCGGCTCTAGGAGATTGCTTAAGCAAGCTTTCTAATTGGGTAATAACATTGCTTAAGTGTGCTTTTAGTCCCCTCACTTGTACATTTCTTTTATAGTTAACATTACTTTTCTTTTGTTTCTTAGCAAAAATAAATAAAAAATAAAAAAAAGGGGTAATAACATATGAGACCCTGAATTTTGGCAAATGCACAAGGACATTTGCTTTTTCCGTTTTTTCACTCCAGTCCCTGCCATCAGATTCCATTAAAAATCTGTCAGTAAAATGAATGATTTCGATTGTTACACCGCTGAAACTTTGAAGCAAATAAGTCCCCGGATTATTTAGTTTGTAACAAACAAGTCCTTGAATAAAATTTAATATATATTAAACAGAGCACATTTGACTTGGGGCTATGTTTAAGGATTTCATTCTATCCATAAGTTTAACTAGCGTTTGACTCGTGAAAATAAAAATAAATTAATTTTTCTTAGTTTATCTACATAACTGAAGGAATAACTAACATAGGAAAGTCAAATTAAAAATGAGGCTTTAAATGCTGAATTGAATATGCGGATATTGTACTGTAAGGCATGTCAACCACTAAACAGAATTTGTTACAACAAGAAAATTGAGTGATCAAAAATACTTCCATGAAAATGCAATCCATTACTTGTTCAAAGAGGAAATAGAAAGATTTATCAGTTCTCACACATCTCAGTGTTGTCTAATTATGCACCAAGAGTATTCCAAAATGTGAGCCAGTAACTTTCTAAGCTGGATGTCACGTGCACAAAATACAGGCAATAAGAGGCAGTCTAAACCATCAGTCCCCATTATAGGAATACTTCGGGCACATACGAAATTAAATTTGTATAAGTAGTAACATTTAAAGGAACATTTGGACTGCAACAATAATTAAAGAAATTAGGGGACTCAGTAGGCTAGATGATAAATAGAAGCCAACCACTGTAATTATCAAACAGCATGAGTACATAAATCACCTATTGGGTTTCCAAAAGCTTAAGCTCATGAGAAAAAATGTAATCTTAAAGTAATTCATGGAAACAAATTATAGTCAAGAACACACCATTGCCAATGATTGACCCTCCTCAGATTCCCTGGAATGCCCCAGGAGACTCCTCCTTTTGTCTGCTTTTGATTTGGGATAGTACACAACAAGAGCTGAAATCAATGAGGTAAACAAAGCAGAGAAAGATTGTTCAATTACAGAATTTAACCATCATCCAACTAATGGAAAACAGAGAATCAGATAACAGTAAGTGCAGAATCTTACAGTGTGTCTTGCCAAAGGCAGCAAGAGGTTGATACTCAGGATCATTAGGATCTGCAGGGTAACCAGAGCGCGCAAAGAAAACATGTGCATAGAGACTCCCATTATGCTTCAAAACCTGAAAGGGGGAGCCATTATGCTTCACAACAACTAAGAGAAAGCAAAAAATAATAGCATAAACATAGAATAATTACAATAAATAAGAAGAACATAATTAGAGCATTTAGCATAACTTAGCTGGAAGTCATACATGGCAACATGCAAAATATTAGAAAACTATGCACTTAGAACCCAAAACATTAAATTTAGCACTTCTGACAGTTAATACCTCTGTTGGATGGTATTTCAAAGATAAAGTCCGGGTACTTTCTTTGCCCCAAATGGCATAAGGAATATTAGTTTCATGCCAAATAAGTGCGCCTTCATTTCCAAAGTCATTGAACTTTTCATGTTCAGAAAGATATAACCACATATCCTGAAAATAAAGAAGTGATTAGAACCATTCTGCTATACAATCAGCGAAAGTAAATACGGAAGACAATATTGCAAGCACCGACAAAAAGGAATATATAGCATAAAGACAACACAGAGCAACTAGACATTCCCCATATCTATGCCTATTTAAATTATTACCACATACACCTTTCATCTTCTAGTCTACCCAGTTTCTCCACCTCTGACATACATTATTAACATGTGTTTGTGTTGTATAACCATGTAGTGCATAATGTAGGAATGCAAGAAGATAGCAACTGGAAATTGATTGAATTCCTGTAACAGTAAAAGAATTATATTCCTGTTTTCTTATGAGCAAACAAACATTAACACTAAACCACACTCTAATTGCCCTTATCAAGACAACAGCAACATTGACATCCACTAACATTTACTTACTGAATTCTATCAGAAGTATTCATATTTAGCTGTTTGTGCCTCTGCGAACACTTTCAAAGCCTTTTCATAACTTATGAAAACGAATTACCAGAAAGTTATAGTAAATTGTGAATCAGACCAGTTACTGAGCATGCTAAACTTCTTTCAAACTTCACCTGGGTATATCATTAGGTTACTACGATCCAAGCTACAATCAATCATTCAGATATAAACAACTCTTTTAAAATTTCCAAATTAACGTATACTTAGGTGTAGTCTACCGATACAAGATGAGATCCCAAATAATACAAGCTCAAAGCATCAGTTCTTCATCGCAAAATCTATTCACATACAACGTTCAATACAAGAAATAATAATTCTATATACAGGTAAAGCGCGAGTTTGCGAGTTACCAAGTATTCTCCCCGTTGGAAGAGATTGGAGGTGAGTTGCGAAGGCTCCGTAGGTCGTTTGGGAGAGAAAAATTTGGAAGCGAAGTACCAAAACACGGCAACTCTTATTATTCCACTGATTGTTTGGCCAAAACCTCCGGCCTGTTGCTGCCGCTGTGGATGGGCTCCTCCTCCTCCTCCATCGGCTGCTGCTGCTGCTGGCGGCGCCATCTTCTTCTGCTTTCTCAGTTTTGTTGCAACCTGAGAATGAAAACGAATGCGATCCGAACAATGATATTTTTTATTTGTTTATTATAATTATACTCTAATTGGAGGAGGAGAAAAGAAAGTAAAGCAAAAGGTGTTCGAAATAATGACGGTTTCGATATATAGAGAGTTTTGAGAATCTTAAAACTAATAAAATTAAACGGTGCGGGCATTTACCAGCTTCAAAATATCTTCGTTTGCCTTGTTAAACGGGTTACACTAATGGCAATAATGGGTTGGGTCTGAAACGGGTCCGTATTCAGACCCAAACCCGAACCCACGAATTAATCATAAAATTAATCTAAAATGTCCATGTACAAGTATCTCTAAATACATTCATTGCCAAAATCAAAACTAAAACGTTGTCAAAATTAAAACTAAAATCATTTTCTTTCCATCTTTCATTTATTTATATAATCATTTTGCATAAAAGAAGCTTATTTATTCAAGCAACTAACTTACTATTGGCAACGACAAAATTGATCTTAGAATTTGTTCAAACATTAGTGGACGAATTTGTTGATTACCAAACTTCTCTCCCAAAACCTAGATTGGATAAAATAATTATTTATGAAAAATAAATATTTTAGTTGTGGATTTTGATATCAATTGATATTTTAATTATTTGAGTCATGAGAAATATTTTTGTTTATAAATAACTTTGTGAGAAAAATACTATTGAGTTTTAATTCCTATAATAAATGCTGATAATTTTGAACCTTTTATTTTGAAAAACATCTATTATATCCTTATTTACAATGTCTAAATTAGTAAAGTCATAAATTCATGAATTGAGAATTGATTGAGGAGATTTAATCGAGGAAAAATATTGTTGTTCATAGTGGGTTCTTTACAAGTGTAAATGACTTTTTTTGTATGTAGATATGTGCATTGTTCTTCTTTTAAAATTTTAACTTTTTTTATTTTTTTAATTTCTAAGAATTTAATGTTTTGTGATAAAATTTTGTTTGATTTCTGAAAAAAAAAATACATTAGGAGATGAGTATACATTAGTTCTATTAGTTTTAAAAATTCACATTTACACCTCAATTCATTAGTTGCTAATGCTTGTTAGGGGACGAGTGAGCTTTAAAGGGTAAATTGATGTAGGTTTGTAAAGTGGGACGAATATAAAGTGATATGTCATGCCAGGCTAGGCCTGTTTGACATACATCTTATGATACACTGCTCATGTGGCTTTTTTTGATCGATTGCACCATTTTGTCACCAATTGGCACAACAATCTTAATTCTAACGTGAAATAAACAGAAGTTGCTAACATTCTTGACAAACAACGCTACCTAGTGACCTTAGTCAATACTCGACAAAAAACTACGACCATTATGAGCGTTATTACTATGGTGAAAAAAGATCGATGCTCATGATGAATTATATGCCTAGTTTCAAACAAGCTTGAGTTTAGTAAGTGCAAATATGACTTTTTGGAAAAAAAAAATATTGTTTACTTGTGTTTGTGGAAATTGTTATCTATTTCTTTATGGTTTTGTCACAAATTTGTTTTGGGTTTATTGTTTTCGTTATGGGTTCTTATTTGTGATGTTTTTTTTTTTAATGAGTATTGCATGGCTACAATAATGGGTATCGTGTCAAATATAGTAGTGGGTATTGTTTGTGGCTATCGTGTCAGCTAAAAAAGTGGGTTCGTTTGTGGGTATTGTGTGTTGGTTTTATGTATCTTGCTTTACTACATTTGCCTGTTTAAAATATTGTTACTGTAAAGAGTAATTTTATTTTTAGTGAGTTTACATATTGATTGTTTGCAATGTTTGCAATGTTTGTGATATGGTTATACTGTTTGTTGCATGTAGATGTCAGAGTTTGAGAAGTATATGCATTATATAACACTTGATTGATGTAATTTAGTAGCATTTGAAAGTTTGATTTATGATAAGGTGTTAGATAGGTCATTTTTACCATGAAAAAGTAGAAAGTTAAAGCATGGATACCTTGGACATGGCTGTATATTTACATGAAAATATATGGTGATTCTGTGACATTAATTGAAGAATGTGTGACAAAATGCTAGTATCACCTTATAGTTGATGTGGATATCATGCCACTTAATACGGTAACACCCCCACCAACAATACTGCTGGTCCCAAAAGTTCCAATAGATACATATAATCCACATCGAAAAATAAACGTTATTTACTAATTAAGCCTAAGGCCATAGTCCAAGCCAAAAAGAAACTCAGCTAAAGGTATTTCAACCTAGAAACAAATCTCATTCTATATGATAAATACTATAAAAGAAGTCGAACCACAGTCCCAAGTGGAAAACCCTAATGGAACCTTTCCAAACTATAAACACATGACAATCAAAACCCTTTTACTAAGTTTTAGTCTTAAGTAGAATAAAATTGTTCTACATCGATAAAATAAAAACATATCAACAATTCAACCCAGGAATATAAAAGATAGAGAAATAATTTGAAAATAAATAATTTTTTTTTTAAAATGAAATAATAAAAGTAATTAGAATAAAATAAATGAAAAGTAAAATAATAATAAACAAACAAAATTTAATTGAAGCCATTGTGAATAAAACTTACTTACTTGATTTTATTGAAAATTAAAAATTTGTACAAAATTGTAAGTAGGAAATTTGGAGGATTTTACAAAATTATTCTCTCTCCAAAATTGCCTCTGACTAATAATGAGTAAGGACTATAATTTTTAGCAATCCTAAACTAACTATTACAAATGAATAATTGAAACTAAAATTATTTCAATATAAAGTTAAGATTCTTTTTGGATAAGTGTCAGCAAACGTGACATATTAAACTTTATAAATGAAAAGTAACTTTGTCATCATGTTGAATACTTGATCTTCATAATTCAAATTAGGGTCCACCAAAAGATTTTTTTAAATTATCTGATGGTGTTTGAGTACTTCCTGTAGATGAGTCGCTGTCGAATTGCTAGACTATCATAACCATCACTTCTTTTAATTTGTTTCTTTTTTACTTCTTTTTGCTAGACTCCAAAGATGAGTTGGAGATCTTATCCTTATCCTTTTTGAGTGGAGTAGGTGGCATAGTTAATGTGTATGAGCTGGATACTTCTTTAACTACTTTTGTAAAAGTTTTTCCATTTTTGAGCCATTGTTGGATTATTTGAGTAGAACATTTGGTGAGATTATATTTGTCCCACCACTTGATTTTGAATTCTCTTAGAAGAGACAGGTGTAAATTAGGATAATATTTATCAA
>JAXCLQ010071837.1:0-11245 GCA_035584115.1 Cedrela odorata
CTATCAAAGTGATAATTAAATAAGAAAGCTGTAAGAGTTGATGGTTATGTGTGAAACCGGTCTGAAGATCAAGATTTCAAAGATTCATTTCGTGGTTAGAGGTTAAGGGTTTTGCTGTTTTTGAAGCATTGGAAGTCGAAAAAGTCTTGCAAGACAGGGTGATGCTTCTGCGAATCTGCGTTTAGTCTTACCTACCGTGATAGATAGGTATTAAATGTTACGAGAAGCTTCAACGAAAATAATATTACTAAGGAATCCTTTGGAAAATGCTATCTAACGGGCTGGCCCACGAAGATAATATTACGAAGGAATCCTTTTCATATTGCAGTTTAACGGACCCGGACTGGCCAGAAATACTGTTCATCCGGGTTGAGCTGATTCTGAATCCAAAATTCAAGCTTATCGGATTAAACAATTTAGAATAATAGATCCAACCCGTAACGGACCAGAATTTAGTTTAAATTGATTTTTTTTAAAAAAAATTAATTTTTTTTTTTATAAATAATCATCCATTTTCAGTTATAAATTATTTCTTTTACTTACTCATTCTCTTTTAACTCAATTTCTCTCAACTCAATTTTCTTTATCTTAAAATAATACTTATAATCAATTAATTTTAGTGGAAGTAAATTATAAATACTACAAATTTTGACAGTTTGATGTTAACAGTTGTATTAGTGTATTTAATTTATTTATTAATTTTAAAATTTTAGTTAATATTTAATTTAGCTATTTTAGTTAGTTTTTAGTTTAATTAATAATTTAAAATTTTAATTAGTATTTAATTTTGTTATTAATTTTTAAAATTTTGTCACTATTTAATTTTAAAATTTTAGTTAAAAAATAATTTAATTATTTTTGTTAGTATTTACTTTAGTTAATAATTTTAAAATTATTGAGATTAATAATTTAATTTTGTTATCAATATAAAAATTAGAGTTAGTATTTAATTAATTATAAAATTTTAGTTGTTAATTGCTAAATTTTGTTAGTTATTAATTTAATTTTGTTAGTCATTTTAAATTTTGTTAGTTGTCTACTTGTTTATTATTATTGTTAGTTACTAATTTTAAATAAATTTTATTAGTTATTAATTAATTATTGTTGTTATTTATTTTAATTAGAATTATTCATATTTAAATTTTGTTAGTTGTTGAATTTAATTATTTTTGTGTTAGGAAGTTAGAATTGGATTTAATTTTTTTATTAGGAAGTTAGAAAAGATAATATACAAATTTAATTAAAATTAATTGTTAAACAATTAAACCAAAATGGCACACCATTCATCATAAAGGTCACACGAATTTCCTTATGACATAGATAAATCAATACCCTCATTCAAATAAAAATTATTACAGAAGAACAACTTTATAATATAACAAACCCAACAGAAACTATAACAGCTGGTACTAGCAAGAGTAGACAATATAAGTATGAAATATGACAAGATTTTGAAAAAACAATATTGAGCTTAGTAAAACAAAATGTAAACTTTGTGGTGCAATGTACGTGTACAAAAAATGGGATTGATTAGACACTCTTAAGAGATACATAGACAAAAAAATATTTATAATATTTAAAAATTTTATAAAGGTAAATGCAAATCAAAATAACCGGTGGCACTAAGTGGTAATTTTTTATTTGACCCTACTATGTTGTGAGACGTAGTCTGTCAATGGTTGTTATAAATGATCAATCATTTAAACAAAGTAAATCTCCATATTTGGTTGAAATGATGCAATAACATCAGCCCACTTTTAAGAAAATATCTATAACAACAGCAAGAATAAATACACTTAAAAAATTTAATGAGATCAGACAAATTTTAATCGTCATTCTCGAATTAAGTAACTATACATTTTCATTGACATCTGACAATTGAAGAGGTGTCAATGATTTGTATTATATTTGTGTTATTTATCATTGAATTGACGAAGAGTGACAATTAAATAAAAGAATTATAAAATTTAGATCTTTTGAATTTCTATACAAAGCAATGACTATTACGAAAGTTATTAAGAGTATTACACGAGAGTTTAGGATTGCAAATAAAATTTTTTATTTTTCATTCGATAATGCATTAAATAATACAACTGCAATTCTTCTTCTTAAAGATACATTAAACTCATACTTAAAATGAAAATTTTTTTACAATAAGTGTACTTGTCATATATTGAACTTATGCATGCAAGATAGTTATCAAATAATAAAGCCAACAATTGATGTAATTAGGAGTGTTATGCTTCATTTAAAATCGACTTCAGCTAGAGCCCAAACATTTAAGGAATTATGTCGTGGGTTAAGGTCTAAAAAACTGACTCTTGACATGCTAACGAGGTGGAATTCCACCTATGAAATGCTCAAAAATGTCTTACCTTACAGAATTCCAATAAAAAATTTTAGAATATAAAAATGAGCAGTTATGAATTAACCGATAATCATTTTCAAATTGCAAAAATTATCTCGTAGTTTTTATCAACAATAAAAGAAGCCACAGAACTTTTATCTAGGTAATATTATCCAACAATGCATCACGTAATTCTTACATTATGTAGGGTTGTATATATTTTTAAACAATATATGGAACATCTGACATTCGCCATAGTAATGTCAGTCATGGTAGCAAAATTTAGAAAATATTACAATGACATGCCCATTTTATATTGTATTGCATTATGTCTAGACGTTAAGATGAAGGTTTCTAATTGTGAAATCCTTATAGAATAATTTTATAAATTCTTAGATCCAAATGATTCCTAACATTTGAGTCGCGAAACCCAAATACTTATACAAAGATGTATAAAATTTTTTTCATCAAATCTTTTAGGTATTTTTCACTCATACGTGATTGTGTACTTTGCAGGTATGCCTACATTTACTGATCATGAGGACTCTTCTTCCTCTTCATGTGCTCCCATTATTTTCAGCAGCAGTTGAAATCTATACACAGAAGTTAACAAGAGACCAAGAAAGACGTCAGTATCATTTAATGAGCTCTCATACTACATGCAGGGTCCAACCGTTCAATTAGATGAAAATTTTGACATCCTAAAGTGGTGGAATAAAAATCACAAGCTTTATTCTATTTTAGCAAGAATGACACGAGATTTTCTCATACTACCAATGTTACGGTTTCATCAGAAAGTGCATTCAATTTGAGCGGTTGAACATTGAACTCATGTAGAAGTATAATGGCCTCAGAGGTTTTAGAGATGCAAATGTACTTCAGGGATTGGGTGAATAAAGAAAAGAAACTACGACAACTTCAGCAACAATCAGCTCTTATAATCGACTTTAACTATGAATGGAATGAGGGAGAGGAAGATGAAGACGAAGACGAAGACAAAAAATGATGATAGTCAACTACCAATTATAAGTAATTAGGATTTAGATTTAATAATTCTTAACGAGGTAAGGCATAATATCCCCCTCTTTGTAATATATTTTTTAATTAACTCGTTTTATTTTTCTTTATTTATTATTGTAAAATATAATTGAATGTAAAAGAAAGTATGAGGTTCAGGTTGAAATGTCCCGCTCATTGTACTTTTTAATTAATTAATAAAAATTAATACCGTCGGAGGTATTTATTTTTATTATTTTTGGTAATTTATAAAATATTTTGTTTAATTTTAATTAAATTGAAAAAAAAGTTGAACTTGACAGACCTGTTCCATCAGCTGGAATCGAATCGTATGACAAACTGGACCGGAATTGGCCTGAAATCGGAATCAGAGTCGAAACTTGTAACCGGAACCAACCCATTAACAGTTCCATCACCGATTCCAGTCCGGTTCAATTACCTTTAAACCATTGAACCAACTCGCCATAGTTTCTAGTTCAGGCCGGTTTCATCTTTTTCGGTTTCTCGACCGGGACTAACTGCCCCGAAATCGCTGGTTTCGAATCGTTAGCACCACTATATTTGCAAAAGCGATTATAATTATATTAGTGTCTCGTCAAAGAAAAAAATCATTGTTTATATTATTATGTAATAATCTTAAATTTACCCTACATAAACTCCTATCATTAGAAAATATTGCTCTAATTTTATCATTTAACCTCTATTCAGGCTAAGAAGGATTCCAAATTTCAGAAACAAATTTATACATTCCTCTTCCATCTTATAAAATTCCCAATAATTTCCTGTTCCATCTCTGAATTTTCCTTGGCATAGATTATATATTGAGATTGTTTAGAATAAATTTCCGGCCGGCTAGCTCATCTCAATGAAAAATATGAGCCTAATAGTAATTAAAGCAACTCAAAAATATATCTTTACTGTAAGTGTTGCCACTTTAAAATTATAATTATTTTATAATAAAATCACATAGAATAAGTGATAAGACTAACTTTAACTACAGTTCTTTTAAACTTCCATTTGATGTTAAAGGGATTTTATTGCGTTTTAAACTTAAAAGTTAAAAATGTATTTAGTGATATTAATTTTTAAGAGATTTATTTTTTTTTAATATTTAATATTTAAAAATTTTATCTTACAGTAACTTAAAAACAAAGTTTTAAAGTTAATTGAAAATGCGACAATTTCAAACACAATTCAAGATTTCACCATAGCTTCCACAATGAATTTTTTTAAAAAATAATCATGTAATAGTTAGTTGTGATTAAAAAAAAAAATCAAGTTTAGTTGAAGGCTCTACCTATTTCAATTATTCTCTGAGATTCACAGTTTATCTTTATGATCCAACTGTTTAGCACATCCTAACACTCTATGTTAAGTTTCACAATCTAGAAATGAAAGAGGCTTCTTCCCCATTTATATTGAAGTATATAATTTATTACAAGTGTTTGCCGTACCCAATTAACTCTGACTACGAAAAAAACTAGCCTCATCGATATAATCATTTTTTATCAAACACCCATCAAAACTCCAAATATAATTGTTTCTAGAACCATTAGATGAAGTAATGTCCAATTTCCTGAGGAATGAAAATTTTGAGAGAAGATTCCTCGTGAGACACAATAATATTAATCCACTTATTGAGCTCCCCGATCAGTCTATTTAGAATTAGTTTCCTCTAAGAAATAGTAGGAACTTTTCTCAATATCATATATACAACAACATCAATCCATGAAAGATATAAGTGTTGCGTTTAACCCTTTAATTCTAGTGTTCTTAATCAAGAACTAATCATAAACAAGATTTATGTGGTTCGACTTTAAGCCTACATTCACGGAAGAACTAACACTCAAGATCACTTCTATTAGAAGAGAAATGTTTACAAATATAAAGAGCACACTATACTCCTTTTAAAGAGCACAAGAAAACTTAATTTGGTGACCTAGATGTAGAGAAACTAAATGGAGAGCTCAATTAAAATTACCAAGTACACCCATTAAAAATTTTAAATGCACCTCAATATCAACAATTTTCCACCTATCATCAAGAAGGAATACCCAAGTGTTTTCCTTCCTCATTATGCTTCAACACCAATGCCAACTAAATCCAAACAAAATTTGAATTTTGTTGCTGGCACCACCTTAGTAAGAGCATATGTAATTCACACACCAATCCATATTTTAAAGTTCCTGTCAAATACCTGAACACCCATTTGACTGTTTGCTAATGTTCCTTCCTTAAATTGCTCAAATATTTGCTTATCAAACTTACAGCAAATGATATGTCAGGTTTAGAACAGACCATGACAAGCATAAGGCTTCCCACAGCCTGAGCATAAGGAATTCTTTTCATATATGCCTTGTGTTCTTGTGATTCTGGTGATTATGAGCTACTCAACTTGAAATGGGTAGTTAATGAAGTCTGCACAGACATACATTCTGAATGTCATTAACATATAACAAGAAGTAAACATTTCTACCTTGATTAAACTTTTGATAGTAAACACAACTATCGAACTTACTTCCCTTATAGTCATGATTTGTTATGAAATCATCAAATCTTATATATCATTGCCTAAGGAAATGTTTCATACCATAGAGAGACCTCTTTAATAGACACACAAGATCCTATTTTCCTTTTGCCTCGAAGCCTTCAAGCTGATTCATTAGAATATGTTCTTCAATATCACCATGAAGGAATGCAGTTTTAACATTCATCTAATCATTAAGCTCCATATTTAGAACAACAACCTCCATATTTAGAACAATAACCAAAGCAAACAGTAGTCTTATTGAGCTATATTTAACAACTGGTGAGAAGAATTCATTGTAATATATGCATTCTTTCTGTATAAAGCCTTTAAGTACTAACCTAGCTTTGTACCTTGGTAGATCTTCAATTGTTATTCCCTTTTTCTACTTAAAAATTCACTTGTAGCTAACCAATTTCTTGTATTCTGGCCTTGGGATCAAAATTCATGTTTGATTATTTAACAAGGAATTCATCTCACTTTGTATTACCTTCTGCAACAAGTGCTTTATTGACTTTTTTGGCTTTTTGGTAGGACTTAAGTTCATCTTCCATTATGTTTTTCAGCAGATGTGAGAGCAAAAGCAATTAGATCAGCATAAATATACCTGCTAGGTGGTCCGATGGTTCTTCTAGTCCTATCTTTAGCCAATTTGTAGTCATATAAGTCAAGTTATTGTTGATGAGGTTAATCTGCCCAAGAGGAGTCTTCTTGTAAATCAACTCTAAATGAATTGGTCTCCACCTCAACATAAGTTGTTCCTTTTATTCCCTTTTCACCATGTAAATCTTAGTTTGTATGCTCAGATTTTTCAATGAGAGCAACTTCATTGAAAACAGCATCTCTGTTAATTATGTTGTCTCAGTTGGCAGTACCCAAGAGGGGGGTGAATTGGGTTATTTAAAAATTTAAAGCTCAAAATGAATGAAATGATTAATGCAATGCAATAAATAAAAGAGTAGAGAGAGATTGCAAACACATAATTTATAGTGGTTTGGCAAACTTGGCCTACGTTCACTCTTTTGATTTTGAATCATCACCGAAGTTTAACTATTTTCTTGTTTCTACGAGTCAAGTGAAACCCAACACAACTCTTATTATGGTGAGAGCAATCATACACTTTCTTTTACGGGTAAAAAGTAACTCAATACAATCTTCGTTATGCTGGGTGAAAATGAACTCATATTGATCATAAATGAATTTCTATTCATAATATTTTCACATTAGAGCAAATATCTCAATACGCTTAAAACAAATATTTTCTCTTAAAGATAATTACAAGATAAATACAGTAGAGAGAGAAAGTATGATTTTCACGTTTCTTAAGATCAGGAGGAGTGTTCAGTAATTTGTAAGATGTTCTCTGTTGTGCTTCTTATTTGAAACTGTTCTATTTATTTTTATTCTTGTTGTAAAAAACCATGTGTCCAACGGCTTCATTTGCTACAATAAATGTTTGCCATAAATACTGCAGAAGTTATCGTTGAGCTTTAAAATGTTAAGAAGTATCTATCCGTTCAGCTAACGTATCGATTTGTTTAAGTAAAATTTGAATATGAACTTGTCTTGGATCCCAAGTATCGATCATTTCTCTTTCACGTATCGATCTGATCGAGTTCTTAAATAATTATAAAGTCTCTAACTTTATCATATATCGATCTCTTTAACACATGTATCGATTTTATTCGCCTTGCAATTATTTTCGAACTCTCGGGTTAGTGAAATATCGATCTCCTCAATTCTGGTATTAATCTTGTTCGCCTTATAATTATTTTCGAACTCTCTGGTTGGCGAAGTATTGATCTCTTCAACTCTAGTATTGATCTGATTTACCTTGTAATTATTTTCAAACTCTCCGGTTGGTAAAGTATCGATCTCTTCAACTTTGGATATCGATCTTTTATACATGTATCGATCCGATTAACTTGATGATTTCATCTGAGGCTTCTGACTTGCAAAATATCGATCTTTTTATTTATGAGTATCGATCTTCATCAAGCAAATCGATCTATGAGGACATGGTATCGATCTGTTTTACGAAGGTATCGATCATTTAGCTCTAAGTGTCGATCTGTTAAGCTTAAACACATTTCTCACATAAAATTGTTTAGTTTGCTCATAAGTGTAATCATATAACATTCAAATGTATTTTATTATCCACAAATTAAATTGACATTACAATAAATTTGTTCATCATCAAAAACATAAACTTACATGACATGATATCATCAATTTCAAATGAAAACTACTAACATGATATCATCAAATTATACATCTTGATGGCTTTCCATTTGGGCACTAAATCTTATACTCTTTAACACAATGTGAATATCCAATAAAGACACTCTTGGCTCTTGGTTCAAGTTTTCCCTGCCTTATGTGAGCACAAGCTAAACACCTAAACACCTTTAAATTTTCATAATTAGCAGGCTTACCACTTTACACTTCCTCAGGTTACTTCGAATTCAAGGCCGATGATGGACTTCTATTTGCTAAGTAGCATGTTGTTGTCACTGCTTCTGTCCAGAAAGTTTTTGACAATTTTAAGTTTACAAGCATGCTTTTAATCTTATCCAGTAAAGTTTTATCCATTCTCTCAACTAATTCATTCTATTGAAGAGTTTCAACCACTATTTTATGCCTTGCTAAAATCTTAAAAAGCATAGCTAAAAAACTCAAGTTCATTATCAACTCTAAGCCACCTTACTTTCTTTTTAGTTTGATTTTCAATCAGGTTTTTCCATTCCCTAAACTTCTCAAATGTCTGATCCTTTGTTTCTTGTATGTAAACTCATACCTTCCTTGAGAAATCATTAATGATTGAGAGAGAATATCTCACATTGCTTAATAATGAAATCTGTTCAAGCCTCTACAGGTCAGAATGGATATAATATAATATACCTTTTATTTTGTGAATGGCCTTGGTGAATTTAACTCTGCATGAAAAGATACAGTTCTAACAGAAATCTAGGGACTTAAGCTTTACATCACCAAAAAGCTCTTGTTTGTCTAGTTCTCTAAGCCTTCTTACACTTATATATACTAGTCTTGAATGTCATAGCTTAGTGTCATCTATATTTGCTTCACTTGAAACAGCAACATCTTCACTCACTGCTGAACCAACTAAAACAAACAAGCCATTGATATTTTTCCCTTTCATCACCACCATAGATCTTTTAAGAACCTTCAAAATCTCATTTCAGCTCTAACCCTAATCCTGATTTGTCTAGTAAGCCAAGTGAAATGAAATTTCTTTTAAGTTCTTACGCATATATGACATTATCTAATGTTCTTACTATGTCATCATGCATTTTGATTCTTACAGTCCTAATTCCAACTACACTATATACATTATTATTACCCATCAAAACTTTTCCACCATTAAAGTCATATAAGTATTAAAAATGTTCTTATTTGGACACATATGAAATGAGCAACATAAGTTTAATACCCGCTGACCTTCTGTTTTATTGTCTGATGCAATGAGAAGATTAACACTTCAGTAGCCTTCATTTGAGCATTCTGATGTTACATCTGTGAATTCTTCATTTACCCATGATATTATAAAGGCATTTTCAAGTTTTTCTTGATCCTTCTTTGAGTTATTCTTTCTCTTTGGGCAATTTTTTCTGAAATGTCCCTCGTTATGGCAGTGGTAACACCTTCTTTTCTTGTTTTTTAACTTTGACCTTTCCTAGTTAGACTTCTTATCATCTCCCTTTTTAGTTCTTTCCCTCATTGTCTAACCTTCACTAGCTACATTTGTTTCTTTACTTTCATTCTTCTATAATTCTTTGGAATTTAAGGCAGATTTTACGTCCTCCATTGACACTGAGTCTCTACCGTATAAGAAAATATCTACAAAGTGTTCACATGAATCAAACAATGATCTCAAGAACTTCAAAGCTTGATCCTCATCTTCTACTTTGATATATATACTTTCAAGATCCAAGATGATCTTGTTATAGTTATCAATGTGACGTTGTATGGATGTTCCAGGTTGCATCTTGAAGTTATAAAGCCTTCTTTTCCTATACAATTTGTTTGTGACTTTCCAATTTAAGCCACAATCCAACTATTGTGGTCTGTTTCAAGACTTCATAAGAAAATGACACTATTGTGCCCTCCTCAACAAATCTTTCTTATCTTTCTCACCCATTGTCACAAGAAGTTTAGCCTCACCTTCTAAAGCATCATCTAAGCCCTGATGAATCAGAAGTACTCTCATCTTTAATCTACATAAATTCAAATCTATCTCATAAATGAGCTTTTCAATATCAAATTTTTAGCTCTGTTACCGATTTGTTTCGATTTAACCCTTCAATTTCAGTATTTTTAATCAAGAACAAACCTTGAACAAGCACTAATAAGCCAAAAAAGCAATTAAAGCAAGAATGAAAAAGTAAAAATACAGAAAACAAAAGATTTACAAGGTTCGACTTTAAGCCTACATCCACCCAAAAACAACACTCGAGATCAATTTTATTAGAAAAAAAAAAATATTTATAGATACAAAGTGCACACTACAAGCTTTCTAAAGAGCACAAGAAAGCTTAATTCATGACCTAAATCTAGAGAAATTGAATGGAGAAGATGAAATTCTCAACCTTATAAACCCCTATTTTTCCGGCCTGTAATGGTTTAACTAACAAAAAAGAATCAACAATAAGATTTCCTAGACCAATTTCATCTTCCCTCCTCAAGCTCATAAAACTCAACTCTAAATTATTTGTGTCCTGCTACTTTGTTTCTATTAGTTTTCTTAGGCATGAATTATGTTCTTGGAATATATCTGGACAAGTTGATGAATGGAATGAAAGATCATGCTATCGTACCGAAGCAATCCAAGCAGGCAAGCAAGAAAACATCCAAATAAGTAACAACGAATCCATGGATCAATCAGTTTCAGAAATCACGGGTCAAAAAATTCCATTGAGTTGAGTCCAATTTTCCCATCTCCATAAATTCCAAGACCGCATAATCATGAAGTCGTGATTCTGAAGCAAGTTTCTTTCACAAGATTTCTAATGAACAACCAAAATCATTTTACATAAACTCCAGATAATTTTCACTTCATCTCATTTAATTTATCAACGACATCTTTGTTGATTAAGGTCGAGTGACTAATAGTTATTTAATAGAGTTTAATAAGCAGTTAACCATCTAAATATCATTGACTGCTATTGCATACCAAGGATTTAAAGAATCAAATCAATTTATTAAACAATTTATTTGATTATTTTTAATTTTTAACTTCTTAAACCAAAACTCTTATTTTCAAATTTGCACATCATATTGCAAATCAGCAAATCAAACCGGATGTCACAAACGATAGAAATAAATAAAACAAGACG
>JAXCLQ010071838.1:0-11243 GCA_035584115.1 Cedrela odorata
TAGTAACACTCTTTGTATGAAATGATGTAGTATTATGTAATAATGATTGATTGAATAAGTATGAGAATGGGGTGTTAGAAAAGAAGTGTTTTGAACAATAAATCTGAAAATCAACACTATAGTACAGAGTCTTCACTGTAGACCTTTTGATTAAATTTGTAAACCGCCATTGACAGTTGGTTGGCAAAGATGAAGAAAATTATAGAACTAGCTAGAGTTTTGAATAATAAGGTTGCGCTGTCCCTTCTGCTTTACTACAATCGCAGAAGATTCATTACAAAATTGAAGAATGTTTGTACATATAGCAAAGAATAATTGTCAAGCAAGACAACTAGCTAGAGAACAAAAATTACAACTGTATTATACAATCTAATCCTAGCCATTCGACTACAAATATTCTAACTGAATTGTGCTGTCCTTTTGATTTGTGCAGTAGCTATTTGTAAAGATTAGATATTCCAATTCTCTATCCAACAAGTTTGTCTTTATAACTGCATATGCTGACGTTGCAGATGCCATCTCATCCTCATTCTCTTTATCATGTTCCATGTCACCTTTGTCCAGATTATCTTCAACACCCCCTCTCAAGCTCAGTGTTCAAGGAAGAACTTTTAGCTTATTCTTAAAGAAGGCAAATTTGCTATAGGGCAAAGCTTTAGTTAAGCTATCAGCTACTTGATCTTTAGTTGGTATATAGCTAATTTTTAGTCCTCCTGTTACTACTCTGTCTCTTACAAAGTGTAAGTCTATTTCTATATGTTTTGTCCTTGTGTGAAATACTGGATTTGTTGCAATGGCAGCTGCACTCATGCTGTTATTCCACACCACTAGTGTGCTTACCTAAATATGAAGCTCACTTAAAACTGAGGTTATCCATGTGATTTCTACACAGGTGTGAGCCATGGCCCTATATTCAGACTCTACACTAAACCTAGTCACCACATATTATTTCTTTGAGCTCCAAGACTCTAAGTTTTCTTTAATGTAGATACTATTGGCAACACCCAAGAGAGAGGTGAATTGGGTTATTTAAAAATTTCAAGATTAAAATATATGCAATGCAATAAACTAAATAAAACAATAGAAGGAGAAAGTAAACACTGAATTTATAATGGTTTGGCAATGTCCGCCTACTTCCACTCTGTCGACTTTTGCTCACCACTGAGGTTCTACTATCTCCTTGTTTATACGGGTTAAGTGAAATCCAATATAACTACTTCTGAGGTAAAGGGTAACTTTACACTTATTTTTTCACGGGTGAAGAGAAACCCATTGCAATCTTCGTTTGATTCTGGTGAATATGAACCCAATACAATTCAGAATGTTAATTTTGTTTTAACAGCTCTCAAAATAGAGCAAATGTATCAATATACTCATACAAATAAATTTTCTCTCACAAGAAAGAATGAAAACTTGTTACAGTAGAGAGAGAAAAATATCTATTCACATTAAGAATATTTTTGAGAATATTCAGCAATTTTCACAATGAACTCTCTTAATTCTCTTTGTCTTCTATTTATATTCATCCTTTTTATGACGACCCTGATGTCCAATGGCTTGATTAGGTGCATTTAATGTCCGCTATAAATGCTTTAGAAGTTATCGTTGAGTTTCAAATAGATAAGAAGTGTCGATCCCTTTTGTGTATCGATTTGTATGTGCGAAAATTGAATCCGCGTTGGTCTTTAATTACAAGTATCAATTCGTTCTTCTTTATGTATCGATCTGTTTACTTTGTAAATAATTTTTTACTCTTTGAAATTGTCATGTATCGATCTCTTCAGCCTGGGTATTGATCTGGTCTGTTTTGTAATTCTTTGCAACTCTCTAGAATTGCCATATCGATCTCTTTAGCCTGAGTATCGATCTGATCTACTTCGTAAATAATTTCCAACTCTCTGGAATTGAGTGTATCGATACCTTCTCTTGATAGTGTCAATCTTTTTTGAACATATCGATCTTCTTTACTTAGATATCGAGACTTGGTGATTTCATCTAAAGTTTCTGTCTTTGTAGATATCTATCTCTTCACTTCCTTGTATCGACCTTCTTCGAGTGTATCGATCTGTTTACCAAGAGTATCGATTCATTTACCAAATATAACGATCATTAACCTTCAAGTATCGATCCTGTTAAACTTTAAAAACACTTTCACAGAATTTTGTTAAGGCTTAACATGGGCACATTCACACACGATTTACTTAATTTTCAACATGTCTAAATCCATTTTATCAATATGAATTAACTTGATATTACGATAAACTTAATCATCATAAAAATACACAATTACATAGTAGAATATCATTAATTTCATATTTAATTTATTTAATTTATACCCACTCACTGACCTTCTGTCGTCAGGATCACATCTCCGGTCAACATCATAGAACTTTATTATGTTCAAATTTGTTCTCTTCACGAATTTAAGTCCATAATTTGTTGTGCCTTTTAAGTACCTCAAAACCTTTTTGCATGCTATCCAATGTGACATCATTGGATTTGCTACAAATTGGCTTAGTCTATTTACTGCAAATGAGAGGTCAGGTCTAGTAAGGGTAACATATTGGAGGCATCTAATGATGCTTCTATACATGGTCTGATTTGAGAGAGGTGCTCCTTCATCTTTATACAACTTAATACATGTGCTCAGGAGGGTGTTAACCATCTTCTAAGCTCCTAGTTTTATTTTCTTGAGTAGATCTTCAACATATTTAGTTTGAGAAATGAATATTGAGTTCTCAATCTTAGCAACTTCAATTCCAAGAAAATAATGCAGACTCTCTAAGTCCTTTAACGCAAAAGTTTCATTCAACTTTTGTATCACAACCTTTATAAAAGTTTTATCACCCACTATTACTACTATATCATCAACATATATTAACAGAATGGTCAAATTACCTTTGTGCCTTTTGTAAAACATTGATGAATTTGATTTTGAGCTGGTGTACCCTCAATCTAGCAAAGCTATCCTCAGTTTTTCAAACTAGACCCTTGGGGCTTGTTTTAGGCCATACAAGACCTTTTTGAGCTTACATACATGATTTGGTTTAGTTGAATCCTCTAGAACTTTAGGCTGAGACATGTAGATTATTTCAGATAATTTTTCATTTAAGAAAGCATTGTTTACATCTACTTGTCTCAGTTCCCAATTGTGCATCACTGACAAGTTTAAGATGATTCTAATGGTTGAAGCTTTGACCACAAGACTATAAGTCTCATTGAAATCAACCCCTAGTGTTTGATAGAAGCCCTTTGCTACAAGTCTGGCCTTCATTTTCAATACACTACCATCTGGTTTCTCCTTCACTTTACAGACCTATTTTTTTCCCACAAGTTTTAGATCTGATCTATAGGGAACTAGTGTCCAGGTTTCATTTCTAACCAAAGCATCAAATTCTTCAAGCATTGCTTTCTTCCATTTGGGGTCATTCAGTGCTGCTATAGTGGTTCCAAGTGTGTTGATCTATTCAGTGACTATGTATGTTTTGGGTTTGAAGATTTCAGTCTTGCTTCTGGTAATTATAGGGTTAGTTGAGAGAGGTTGCTTTGTTTGAGTGTTTGTAGGCTGAATTTTAGGATGAGAGTTATCTGAAGGGTTGAGATCATCATCAATTATTTCAAGCATTTATGTATGGTGAGTGTCGTGTTGTTTTTGTGAGTGTATGTTGCGCATCATCAAAACAATCAATTAGTGAAGTGTCATTAGCATTTGCTACTACTGGGGAATGCTGAGATGTTTCTTTACAAGCTGCTAACTCTAACTGAGAGGTAGGTTGGTTATAGGGTGTTAGAAAGAATTGCTTTACAATTGAGGTGTTTTCCTTAGTAATTTTTAGTCTTCCATTTATAAAACTCAGATCATTTTTGAAGGGAAAGGATTGTTCATTGAACTTAACATGTCTAGCAATGTAGACTCTTTCAGTATGGTGAAGACAAAGATATTCTTTATGAAATGCACTCAAACCTAGTATAACACTCTTAAAAGTATCGAAGCTTAATTTGTGTTTGTTGTATGGTCTTAGGAAAAGGTAACATTCACTCCCAAAAGTTCTAATTAAAGAGATATTAGGTTTACTACCATATAGTTTCTCAAAGGGTGTTTTGTTTCCTAAATTTTCTTATGTGACTCTGTTAATTAGGTGTGTGGCAGTGTTGAAAGACTCACACTAATATTTTAAAGGCAAGCCAACTTGTGCAAGTAATGCCAAAACTACTTTAGTTATATGTCTATACTTTTTTTTGAATTTTTCATTTTGGTGGTGAGCGTATGGGCATGAATATCTTAATTGTATTCCCTCTTGTTTCAAGTAGGTTTCAAATGGTTTATATTCTCCTCCCATTTCACATTGGAATTTTTTGATTATTTTGTCAAAGTGCTACTCTACTTGTGTTTTATAGGTAACAAATGTTGAGAAGGCTTCAGATTTTCTAATTAAAGGAAAAATCCAAGTGAAGTTTAAATAATCATCCACAAACAAGATATAATATCTAATGCCTTGATTTGATATTAAGGGATTAGGCCCCCAGATATCTGAGTGAACTAATTCAAGAGGCATGGAAGATTTCATTTCTGAGCTTTTAAAGTTAAGTCATAAGCCTTACTAAGCTGACAAACACTATAAAATTCTATAGAAGATTTTTCATTGATTTGAGAAGCATTACAAGTTACTAAGGTTTTCTTAAGGGTTATTACATGAGGATGTCCCAGCCTTCTATGCCAAGTATTTAGATCTTTTTCAGCTCTCGAAATTTTGTCACTTGAACTTGAATTACTTGACACGATAGACACTATAGATTTTGGTTTTCTAATCCTAACTTCATCTAGACTCGATCTTAAGACATTATTGGATGAAGACACCTGTGTGTGATGTAGTACCAACAACTTGTAAAGGCCATTCTTAGCCACTTCTTGCAGCAGTGTTGTCCCCTATTTTTTATCCTTAATGATGCACACATTTTCACAAAACACAACAATGACATTGTTATCATTTGTGATGTGAACTCATTGTTCAACTTGTGCTAGCTGCTTGCTGCAACATGTCCAACCTTGTTGCAAATTTGACAGGTTGACTTGTTGCCTTTATCACCTATTTTTCCTCTTTCTTTGCCTTGAAAACCTTGTTGACTTTGGTTGAGCTTATTGTAATTTCTACCAGAGTTATTGAAATGTGGGTTTTGTTGGTTCTGGAAATGATTCCTGGGTTTCAAAGAAGGTTTTGGAATGGAAATGACTAATTTCTTTCTATTCTGTTCTCAAAGCTAAGAAGCATTGCATAAACATCTTAGAGTGGTAACCTTTCTGCTCTAGAGGTTATATTGACTACAATTGGGTCATATTCAAATCTTAGCCCCTCTATAAGAAACATTATAAGTTTATCATCTGAAACAATATTACATGCAACTGTTAGATTATCCACTAGTGATTTCATCCTATGGTAGTAATCATTTATGCTCTGAATCTGTGATCTGAATTGCATTGTTCTTGCAGTAGTGTAGGCAAAGAATAACCTTTCCAAGGTTACCCACACCTCCCTTGAGGTGTTGAATTGGACAGGTGAGGTAAAGATGCCTTCTGTCATAGAGAATAGCATTCAACTCATGAGCATTTGGTCTTGTTTCATCCAATTTTGGATTCTCGGTGGTGGTGATGTTCTGTTGTTCATCCATTGTCATGTTCGACCTCCTTAGCATGGTCTGATTTTCATCAATAAAATTTACTAAGCCATTTACTCGAATGCTTGGAAGAACTTGAGACTTCCGTAACATGTAATTTGTGTTTGTTAACTTAATTGGTGTGGTGAATGTGAATGAATTGCTATTTGCTGTGGGTAGTGTTTGCAGGACATTTTGGGAAGTGAAACTTTGGTTGTTGTCACCCATAATTTCAGTGGCTCTTATGCCAAGATGAAGAAAATTATAGAACACAAAATGAAAGAAAGAAGGTTGCTCTATCCCATCTACTTTACCGCAATCTCATATGATTCATTGCAAAATTGAAGAATATTTGTATATATAGCAAAGAAGAATTGTCAAGCAAGACAACTAGCTAGAGAACAAAAATTATAGCCGTACTATCCAATCTAATCCTAGCCATTCGACTAAAAATATTCTAACTAAATTATACTGTCCTTTTGATTTGTGCAATAGCTTTTTGTAAAGGTTAGATATTCTAATTCTCTTCCTCATTCTCCCTGTCTGGCATATTCGCTGGTGGCCTTATTGCATATAGTTTGGAATGGTAAGAATCTAGAAACAAGACAATAGGATTAATTAAATGTAGCAGTTAATTAAAACATTAATTTTTAGGGAGGATCTCTAACTTTTACAATTATATTTGAGATATAGTAATTTTATTTTATCTCATCTTAAAAAGTCACAACACATCAATCTCAAATACAACTTTGAAATATTCACCATAATAATAGAAACATATAAACGACGAAAATTTTGTAATACATGAAGTGACCTGTTGGTTTACTGTTCTAGGCAGAGTACATCTTGCATAACTGCAAAAACATTATTAAACAATCCTTAATAAAATAAGTTAAAGTTGTCGATTTTTATTGAAATGGAAGATAACTTGAGAACATATTTTCTTTAATTAAGAAACAAAAAATCTTTTACGGTTATAATCAATTTTGTTAAACCGACCAAGAAACCAAGATTAACTCATTGTTGCAAATAAAAAGAATGACTATAATTAACTAATGAATAAAATAAACTTATGTATAGTCGGTTGGCTTCTTAGGCCAAATTGACAAATCCCTCTTGTCTACAGGATAAACAAGACGGAAGAAATAGTCCTCCCACTCAAGATGTCCGCTCGCATTATTAGCTAGCTTGCTTCCATAACCCTGAATCTTTCCATTAGCATATTTTTCTTTCTCCTCAACCGGAAGATCAAAAAATTCCTGCCCTGCTTTCTTCACGCGTTCAATGAGATCATTAGAAATCCCATGGCTTACCAGGTTCATCACACCCATTCCGTTGCAGCTTTTATGAGCTCCTCTCAACATTTCTCGCGAACAACGGAATCCTCATAGTTGATTTCCTTGATGTCAATGGTTGATCCTTGTGGTTGGGGTTGACAAAATTCTCCATGGATGGGCCTGGGCCTGCCCCAGTGGGGAACAAGATGAATTTGTTCCCATTTTAAAAAATAAGCAGGAACGGGAATGATAATAAATTTTTTAATTAACAAAGCTTTTTTATTTCACTTCATGGGCTGAAATTGAAAAATTCAATCAGTTTTTTAAAATTAAAATATATAAATTAAATATATTTTTATTATGTATTTATTTTTTATATTTAAATTGTAAAAATTTGATTTATATTAGTTAATTGTTAAATGTTATTTGTTCTAAATTTCTATTATTAGTAATTGATATAAACTAAATAAGCTTTTGTTATGTATTTATTTTTGATATCTAGATTATAAAATTTTGGTTTATATTAATTAAATATTATTTGTCATCTCCGTCTGTGACTTGTTACTTATTTTGGGCCAAAAAAATAAAAATAAAAATTTAATAAATTAAAAAAATGTTAAAAATGGGAATTAGTAATAAAAATTTTATTTTTGTGTTAGAAAAGAGGAAACTTATCTAGTAATATTTGGCCCAATATATTTTTCTTATATTAAAAAGAAAAAAAATATATAATGCTAAAGTAAATGAATTTATATTTTCATTTGATATTGTTGGAAAGATATAAAAAAAAATTAATTTGTATTATTATTATTGTAATATATGTTGATATAACAAATAACTCAAATTTTAATAATATAATTTTAAATTATCAAAATAAAAGTATAAAAATAACAAAAAATTTAAATAAAAAATATTATAATTTAAATAAACCCATCTAGTAATATTTGGCCAATTATATTTTTCTTACAAAAAAAAGAAAAATATATAATGCTAAAATAAATAAATAAATCTATTTTTTTATTTGATTTTGTTGGAAAGATATAAAAAAAATTAATTTGTATTATTATTATTTTTTGAAAATATAAAAATTAATTTAATATATTTTGATAAAATAAATCCAAATTTTAATAATATATTTTTAAAATTTAAATTTTAAATTTTAAATTATCAAGGTAAAATTATAAAAATAACAAAATAAAAAAATATTATAATTGAAATGGGCATGATCGGGAACGTACTCTTTTGGGATTTGCTTGAATCCCACTGCTGGCCAAGCTCCCAAACTGTCCTGGTTACTGAAGTTACCATTGTAGGAAATTGTAAATAGCAATTTTTTTTTCTTGTCAAACGCTCTCCTTCTTTCTATGTGCATGGTGTAAGAAAAGGTTATGTGGGTGTTTTTATAGGGATTTTGTCTAATTAACTTAAAGGTCAAAAGTAAAAATCTTGTAGGTGCATGGCAGTAGTCAAACTATCAACTAAGAGAGAGATAGGAAAAAAACACGTGCTGTTCTGCACACAAAGGTCAAAAAGTTTAAGTTGACTAGTGGAGGGTCCGTTCCGTTGACGGTCGTCCGAGTTAAAAAGAGTTAAGACACACATAATTTGTTTAATTACAAACAAGTTGTGTTGGTTGGAATTACTTCACCACTGCACAAAATAATTTTTAATTTATTTAGTATTGTTTGATTAACATTGAAAATTAACTTTTAAAGAATTAAAAAAAAAATTGTTTTGTTTTTATTGGTATAAGTTTAAATTTTAAACTTTTGAAAATAATTTTTTTGAGCTCTTTAAAAAAATTAAATATTCTCAAATACCCTTATTTTATTTTAAATTTTACTTTATTATTCATAATATGATTTTAATTATCTATTAAAATAATTACAAAATTTTTACTTAAATTTATGACAACTAAATAATTAAAAAAAAATTAAAAATTTTACTTGAAAAAATTCTTCTTGTAAAAAAAGATTTACTTGTAAAAATTCTACTTAAAAAATTATACTAAATGCACTCTGATTTTTCTCACTATATTGTTTTTACTATTTTACAATATTTTTTCAAGTAATTCCTTACTATTTTGGAACGTTGATAGACAGTTAAATTTGAGGAGTAAAACAAAAATTATCCTTTTAAAGTTTCAAACAAAACACCTTAACAATCTCAAACAAATCCTAGTCTCCGCATTTGAACATCATTTTTTTGCATATTATACTCATTTTTGTTTTCTCAAAAATTAAAATTTGCTCGTCAATTTTGTAATCCTCTTCTCAATACTCAATAATTTTCTTTCCAAGTAAAAAAAAAAAAAAACATTAGCTAATGAGAATAGAGTTTTGAGAGAATAAAAGATTTGAGATTCGACGTGTGTAAAGGATAGTTAATGGGTGATTAAATTGACATTGTTAGATTTAAAAATTTGGGGAGAGATGTGGAGTAATAAGAAGAGGAAAAGTGGGAGATTTGGATCTAATTTATTATCTTTTTTTTTTTTTTGTGTATATTTGAAGAACATTCTTTTTTCAAGTGCTATTTTGCTCAAAAATAAAATTAGCGGTACTTTATGTTATTATTTTTTTTTATACACATGACCTTATGATACAAATTAGAAACATAAGTACTAGACTGTAACATAGCGTCTTAAATGGGAAAATTTTGTAAATAACATTATTTTACCCTCACTTTACATTTATGACCAACTCTAATTCAATCTTACCAAATAAACCAATTTTAACAAATTTTTATAATTTTGCCTTTATGACCAATTCACAGTTATAAACAAATAATTTATCAAATGCAAAAGTAAAAACATTTTTCATTCTCACTCAACAATGATGTCACAATTTCTGACAGCTGAAAATTTTTATAGCAATTGAATATTTTCTAGTGAGAGAATAAAAGTAAGTTTGTTTATGTTATTGTTGAAAAAATTGAATTTTGTTGTTAATTAGTTGTTGAAAATTTTATATTTTGTATGGGTTTTAAGAAAAAGTAGAAAAAATTATAAATTTGTTGTGTAAGTCGGCGGCACAAAATGGCCGCAAAAGCGGCGGTGCAGTTGTTTGCCGACAAAAGAGGTGTGGTGGTAGTGATTATAGTGGCCGCAGTCCGTACTATGCCCAAGCACTGCCACCACCACCGACGATCACCACTATTGCTCGTGCTACGTGGTCGAGCACAACTGGCAAGTGCTAGCCAGTTTTTGTGCTGCCTTGCCGCTCTCTAGCGACCGGCTACTGCCATCACTACCATTTTCGACTCACCGCCATTTCTGGCTGTCACCACTATTATTTTCAGTCTACCACTACCACATACAAGAAAGGTTCATATAGTAAGAGTTACTACACTAACCTTATAAAGAAAAGTCGTTTTGAACTTTCTATTAGACCGCTATCCCAATATCCGGCAAACCTGATTATCGATATTTTGGTGTTAATCTCGATGAGTTATACGATGAGTACCTACAGTGGTTGGAAAACTCAAAGGCATGTATTGAGATCGTTCGATGACATTGACGTCACAATGGTTTCATGATATTTTTGATCCAGATACACAATTAAAGGATACTGTAAGTGAAAAACATATTATTATTGAATTCCAATATTATTTTCAACATCTAACTAAAATGTTATTGTTTTGTCAGCATATTGACGAGTATTTGTATTTGACCGCACACCAACAACAGGCATGTCCCCATATAATATAACAGGACTAGATCATTACCTCATCGTATTTATATGTATGTATGATGTTGTTAACTTGTGTTGCATTGACAAATATTGATAATTTTTGCATTTTCATTGAATTGGGTTGGGTATTAATTATGCAGACCAAATTACTTTAAACATGGCAAAAAATGCACTCTGGTGCGACACAAATGGGCAGTTTTTCACCGAGTTTGGATATAGACCAACACATAAGAGGCGACTGAGATGAGGTGAGAAGAGCGTAGATTGTCATTGACTACATTTTCATTCCTGCCTTGGTATGTGGTGATCATTGAGATGACTTTATGTCATTAGACTATTCCGACATGGAGATGGATGAGGCCCTGAAGCCATTGTACATGTTATTACCTTATGTGACGTGCACATGTGGGCTGTATGATGCATGGTCGGAATGGTGATATACATGTGAGCCATTTATGTATTTCAAAGTATTTAACGTGCCTCGTTAAACAAAGTGCAGACTCATGATATTATGTTAGTAATTGAAACATGAAATTGATGATATCATTGAACAGAACACAAACTCAAGCATGCTCTGTTTTGCAGTGCAGCTGAAGTGCGACGCATGAAATGGATTTCCAGG
>JAXCLQ010071839.1:0-11242 GCA_035584115.1 Cedrela odorata
GTAGGCCATTAAATGAGATTCTAGGGTTGATCTCATTCCTTTATTGTACATATGTTTCACTATAAATACAACAGCCGTTTATTGTACATATGTTTCACTATAAATATAACAGCCGCAGTAGGCAAAGGCATTCAAGCTTTTACAGTAACACCATTCTCTCTAGTTTTTCTGTGCACTCTTTCTTCATCTCTTTCTTTGTGGGTTTTTGTGTTGTACAATCTTTGTGCAGTAAGGCTGACTTAGCGCAGATTATTCCAGGTTTGCGTCTAAGGTTGCACGGAAAAATCAGTCCGTGACAATTAACTGGACTGTTTGTATCTGTGCTAGTGTTACACAAGGAGACGTGTTTGTTGGATAAATTGGAAGGAGTTTATACATTTGGGCAACCTAGGGTAGGAGACGAGAAATTTGGAAAGTTTATAAAGGAGAATTTAGACAAGTATGATGTGAAATATTGGAGGTATGTTTATTCCAATGACAGTTCCTAGGGTGCCTTTTGATGGCGGGATTCTTGTTTTCAAGCATTTTGGACCGTCCCTCTATTTCAATAGCTTCTACAAAGGAAAGGTGAGTGCTCTGACTCTCTTCCATTTAGTTACACTCAGATTTTGTTATAAAAAGAAGTAACTAATGGCATTCAATTTCAGGTTATAAAGAAAGAGCCGAACAAGATGAACTGTTTCAAATTGTTATGGGTAATACCCATGTTCATAAATGTAGTTTGGGAGCAGATTAGGGGTTTTATTCTTTAATACAAATCTTGTTATAAAAATTTGTATATTTTTTAATACAAATCTCTGAAAATTAGAGCTCTCGTCAGTAAATCTAATGCAGCTGCTGCTGATAATTAAGGAAGTTTTGTTGAATTTGGCTCCAGCTTTCAACTCAGTGACTGTCCAATAATCCAAATTCAATTTGTCAGTTCATGTGCTGACCCCAGCCCTCTCAGCACATGCTAGATCGCCAACCCTGCCACACCCATAATTTGTCCGATCAATTGCCAAGCTTTTCCAAGTAAACCTGCGAGGTTTAGATGCGCAAACTGGAATAGTCCCGTCAATCTTGTCTATTGCATGAATATTCTAAAGCCCAAAAGATTTTGTTCTTTATTTTTCAGGAGTAATCTCATAAATGGGCTGGTCTTAGAGTATAAACAGGTAGACTTGGACTGCTATGTATTAAAAAAAGACTTGATAGAGCAGTGCAACATCTGCTCGTTGAGGGTTATTTAGAATTGAATACGAAGAGCCCTCGTCTTGTGAATAGAGGGCATACTCCCTTCACTCTCCGTAAGTTCACTGTATTTATTTTCATTAGGCATGCTTTAAATATCCACAAATATGTAACTGTTGTTCTCTTCCTGCTCAACCACGAATCCCTATGTTGGGAAAATACAAGAAATTTGAAGAGAGTTCTGTAACAAGTCACAAGTGTGAGAGAGAGAAGCAAGCCACGTCGGGAAAACAACAAGATATATATAGGTTGCCTTTGTTGAATTACTTGAATACTAATATGCTAATAATTGGGAAATTATTTGGAATGTTTATAGTAAAATTCCCTACATCTTATATTGGTGACATTACTAAGTGATGCTCTTGTAATATATTCAGGTACATGATACAAATCTAGGTCGTATAAGATTAATATTTGTTGCTGTTACAAAAATGATT
Source organism: Cedrela odorata (assembly GCA_035584115.1). Classification (NCBI taxonomy): domain Eukaryota; kingdom Viridiplantae; phylum Streptophyta; class Magnoliopsida; order Sapindales; family Meliaceae; genus Cedrela; species Cedrela odorata. The sequence goes on from JAXCLQ010071839.1 coordinate 1,671, forward strand.
TTCAACTCAACAGTATTCAATGTTAAAGTTGATTATACATTATATATTGACATTTCGTTTTTTTTTTTTGGTGTAATTTGATGATAAAATTTTGCCATATGCTAACAGTATATGTTTATATGAAAGAATCTTTTACATCAGGATGGGCAGCAATCCTACACCAGGATGGGTAGCAATCCTTCTTTCACTTGGCGCGGTATTTTTGGGGGAAGAGAGTTGCTAAAAAATGGTACCCGTAGGAGGATTTGAGAACAGAGAAAAAGTTGGAATTTATACTGATAACGGGATTTCAAGACCCTACACTTTCAAACCTGTCTCACCTCTTATGTGTCAAATTTTATTAGAGAGGATAGGAGTTGGGATGTTCTACTCATCAAGCAGCATTATATGCTCGAAGATGAGGAAGCTATTCTGAGAATTCCCCTAGCTTATAAATCTATTGAGGATCAACTACTTTGGCATTATAATAAAAGAGAAAAGTATTCATTTAGAAGTGGATACAAAACTACATTTCAGATCAAATGTCCTGACATCCCATCTTGTTCATCTAACCAATCTGACTAGTGGAAGTTGGTTTAGTCCCTTTCAATTCCTGCCAAGGTGAAAATCTTCTTTTGATAAGTTTTAAGGAACTTTCTTCCCGTGCTGTGTAATTTGACAGGAAAGAAAATCAAAGACGATTCAATTTGTAGGAAATGAAGAATCAATTCAGTAGATGTTTTCCATGCACTTGTAGGATGCAAAGGAGCTCAGAAGGTTTGGAAAGTATCATCTCTTGGCAACCTTGTTATTGGGAGTGAGATCACATATTTTCATTGCTTTGCTAGTAAGCTCAGTGACGAGATTTCTAAACCGAAGTTTGAATTGTTTGTTATGATAGCCTGGCTTGTTGGTATTCTAGGAATTCATCTTTATGGAGTAGAATTTACACAGACCCCAAAGAATTTGTTTCAATTCAGGGACTATCATGGATTCATATAAATTCTCTTCAATTCCTACGGTAATATCGTTACAGGAGAATCCTCAATCAGTTAGAAGTCCTAGTTGGTCTCCGCCTGCAACCCCATGACTGAAAATCAATGTTGATGTTGATGTTGATGTGAGTGCAACTAATGGCTATTCTGGAATTGGTGCAGTCATCAGAAATTCATACGGGCAAGTAATGTTAGCCTGTGCCTGTAAGAAAATTCTCACCGGGAAATGTTAGAATTTGTAGAAGCAGAGGGAGTATACACAGACATCAAGTTGATTTTAGAGTCTGGCTTAGCACCCTTAATTTTAGAATCAGATTCGCTGAATGTTATTAATCTCATTGCAAGAGAAGTTATCTGTAGGGGTGAAATTGGCTGGCTGATAGCAGAAATCAGGAAGCTTTTATCATCTAAGAATATAGTTACCAGCAATCATGTTCCCAAATCTATTAATGTGGCAGCTCATAATTTGGCAAAATTGATTTTATTTTGTTCAGATTTTCGGGGTCTGGACAAAGGAAGTTCCTCCAGAAATTCATCCTTTCTTGTAATGCTCTGAAAATGCTTTATCTGTTTAATGAAATTTCTACCATTCCAAAAAAGAAAAAGAAAAAGAAAAAGAGAATTCTGTTTAGTTTTAGGAGAAAAGTATGAATAAAGTCGATTGGAAAAGCAGAGAAAACAAGAAGAAACAATGCACATGAAAAGAAAAAAATCGATGGTTTGGTTGGTTTTTCGGGGGTAGACTAATCACTGGAAGAACACAAAAACAATCTAAGTAATTGGTCCAATATTCTACCTCACTTCGTCGTTCTTGATAGTAGGTGAGATGCATTTCATCACAGCACATAGATTGGGTGTATAATGAACAATAAACCGACCAAATTTGCACATTGTCAATTACGCGATGGCAGCCTACAACATGCCACTATTTTCATTAATAGACTTCCTATTTCGATGTGCTCTGTGGTCTTTTTTATTTTTTTATTTTTGACTTTAATCGATGAACAATTTTAAGATAAAATAGCACGACCTTTCCTCCTTAAAAAAAAATGGTATGGCCCTAAGCTTAAGCTAACTGATGAAACACTAAATCGAAGCTTAATGAAGCCAGCTACTGTTTCTCAAGCCTACGTTCTGTAACAAGAAGTTCGATTCCCAGCCAGTATAGGCCCAAACACGGGCCTAGAAATTGCAGGCATAGAGTGCTCCAAATTCTCAGTTAAACCCAACCCATACAGGTAGACATATAGTAGTAAATATTTTAAAATATATTGTGCCTTGTAGACTTAAAAATATATATATTGAATAATTAAATTAAGGATGATCAATAAAAAAGAAATGCACGCATACGAGAATAAACTATTTTAGTCCATGAGTGTGCACACCCAATTCAAAAGCTATTTAATCGAGTGTGCATTCGCGATGTTCACTCTCTCGAAGGGCTGAATTAGGCCTCATTTTTATTGCAATTGAATTTGTGGCATAACTTATCTGTTCACGCACACAAGGGGTTGAATTTGGCCTCGTTTTAATTGCTATTGAAATTATGGCATAACTTTGAATTAGGCCTCGTTTTAATTGCAATTGAATTTATGGCATAACTTATACAATTCTCTTGTTGTCGCCCGCTGGTTTCACCGAATTGCTGCTGCATCAGCTATCTGCTGTTGCTGCTGATTTCCTTGCTGTCGCACTCTGTTTTCACCGAGTTTCTGATGCATCATCTACCTGCTGTTGCTTCTGATTTTCCTCTTGAGGTCGGCTGCTGTTTTCGCTGTATTGCTGCTGCCAGATAACAATGTCATAATATCAAAGCTTGATGAAGATGCCTAGAGAATGAATAAATTATGTAAAGCAAATAATTCTTCCACAAAGATATACACACCCACGTAGATGAATGAAAAATAAATAAATAAATCTTAGAAAAATCTTTTTTCTAAGATGTGATTATTTGTATTAATTTGAGAGAATAAAATAAATAATCATTGAGTAATTGAGATAGACAAGTTATAAATTGATTAACAAAGATTAAGACGATCAATCTTTGTAATTCTTTCTATCTTTATCACGGTTCAAACTATTTATAATCATATTCCAAGAATAACAACAAACAAACAACCAACCAAAACTTCACTTTAAATAGAGAAAATTACGAAGTGATTTGAAAAAATGAAAATAAATTTTGACTACATATAAATAAATAAAAATAAAAATAAAAATATATTTAATTTTTTTAATTAAAGATTAGATAGTTTAAATAATAAAAAAATATAAATTTTAATTCTATCCAATTTTATATAGAAAAAAAATTTTAAACTAGTCACATTTATAAATCAATTTACTAAAATAGTCACCTTAATAATTTTTTTATTAAATAAATTAAAAATCTTATTTTTAAACTAAAACGCTATCAACTTAAAAATATTATTTGTGATTGAAACTAAGTTTCAATGGCAAAATCTTGTGATCACAAGGTGCATGTGATTATAACTTAGATTGGTTTGGACAAGTTGCTTTGTGATCTACGGTGAATTTCAATCACATGCTTATGAAATTGAAAATTTTAATTTGACTCAATTTTAAATTTTTGGAATGGATCTCTATCCTTATAGGATTAATAAATAATAAATAATAATTTTAAAGTCTTTCATATAAGTATAATAATTTTGCTTTTGAATACAGATCAATATGATATAAGTTGAGGGTCCATTAAATATTTTCAAATTTGGGGCATTTGAAAATTTTCAATCCCACTTTGGTCACAAACTTTTGTGATGAAAGTGAGACTGAAACTCAATTTTAAAATTTTGAAAAGACTTTATAGTTTTGTAATTAACAAATAATTATAAAATGTTTTAATATCTTTCATATTGGTATCCAAGCAAACCAAACTCACAAGTATGAATATGAAAGGTATCCAAGCAAACCAAACTCACAAGTATGAATATGAAAGAGTTCGAAATATTTTATCATTATGCATTAACTTCAAAAGCTTAGAGATCTATTCAAAATAAAAAATAAAATTTGACTTTTTAAAATAGAGGACATTTTTGTTCAAATTTAATTTCTTTTAATTTGTTTGATAAAAAAATAAAAAATACTACTATTTTAGTAAATTAATTTATAAATGTGGCTAATTTAGAAAATTTTTATTTTATAAATTATTTATAAATTAGGTAAACCTTTGATCCAATTTCTAATATCACAATTCACAACCATGTTATTTGCACTCAAATATAAAATTGCATATCATTTGTCATTTACATTTTTTAATTAGTGGGTAGTGGATATATATTGCTGCATTGATCTTGCCAAATTAATGAGAGATTTGACCATTAATTATAATATACAACAATAATTAAGAATCGGGTTTGATTTTTCCGCAGAATGAGAAGATTAATTAAAGATAAATTGCAGCTTAATTAATTAACTGTCTATTTGCATTGTTATATACAAGGCAATAACGTTGTTAATTACGTGGGTGCAAGGTAATTAAAGACAAAAGGCAACAGTAATAGTGATAGTGGTGTTTAGATCTCTTGCAAGGAAAGCAAGAACTAAGGTTATTGTCCGACGATTATATATATACGTGGCAAGTGATACAATAAATTACTAATCATATAGAACAACGTTAATACAAGTTAGCGATCAAAAATAGAAAGAAAGTCATTAGTAATTACCTAATTTTAAGCCATTTTCAAGCCACGGTCGTTTGTACAAAATAGATAAATAAATAGAGATGCTCCTGCCAAGTTTTTCCAATGTATAGTTGAGACTTTGACGCAGCAACTCCATTGTCATCGTCTTTGCTTCCAAGTTATGGCTAACGAGGAACAATTCTCTGACGGTTATCTGTCTCTGAAGCCGAAAGTAGCTGGTTTGTTTGATCTCGTGCTTCTACTATTTTCCTCTGATTTGAAACAAAGAAGTTTTATTGAGTGCCCAGAAGAGCTCAGGCACAGAAACTTTTGTCATCGATGGGTCATCTTCATCTCCGTTGTCGTACAGAAACTGCTACTTTTCTTGAGAAAACCTATGGCCATGATAGGAAATGTAATCGAGATGTGGCTAAATCTTCTGTCAAGCAACGGCGGTCTTCTCAAGATCTTAATCAACATTTTAACAGGTTAATTTGCTCGTGTTTCTACGTACCGGTTCCTTCCTTTATACATATTTGCATTAATTTATCATCAATTTAGTTTATCATTTCACGACATAATATGCATGCAATATATTAATTTCCCAGAACAGGAAATTTTGAAGTACGGCATTTCCGTAATTCTTTTTTTTTTTTTTTTAAAAAAAAGAAGAAAACATCACATGTTTCGAAAACAGACAGACGAACAAGGGAAGGGTGGAAAGGGTTTCTTTTCCTTAAAGAAGACGCCTTCTGCATCGCTAGATTGCTTGCTTGTACGTGGAAATTAAATAATGTGTAACAATCACAATACAACTCATGAGATACTTAATGCACCTGCATGATGCTTGTATTGCTAATTGTATGTAGATGTAGTGCTCATCTAAATTATGTGTGGTAAATATTAATGAAGAAATTAAACGGGGTTATGCAGGAAAGCTCGTGATACCAGATAGATCATCGGCAACTTTCACATCATTTTTGGGAAACATTGACACACGAGTTGAGTTGGACAGAAGCATTAAGCCTAATAACAGAAAATATTATCCATCATTGTCTCTGATGGCCGCTAAATTGTCTTATGAGAATAAAGCCTTCATCAATAAAATAGTCAAAGATCACTGGCAGGTAAGTTTCGTCCATTCATTTCCATGATCAACAGACCCAGATTCATATGAGAAGAAGATAATAAATGGAAAAAGAGAAGCTTAAATTAAAGTACATCTTAATCTTATACTTCCATTTATTAAACGATTTTCTTTTTTCTCTTGGGTGCAGATGGAATTCTTGGGGTTCTTCGATTTCTGGAATGGTAAGAACTGAGAAGCAACCTTGTACATTCCTAAATTTCATATAATTAGCATTGGTTGACCCAGTTCTAATTGAGTTGGTTTATGTGTAAGCATGACTCAATTTTGGTCAGATAAGATTACTATTTTTATTAGTAATTTATTTGTTTAATTACTTTGATATGATCAGTCCTAGTAGACTATGAATCACCCATCATTTACGGTTTAGATTAAAAGTCCAAGAAGAAATTGGGTTTTTTGATTGGGAATGGACGGTCATGATCCTGTAACATACATTTCTAACTTAATTAACCTAGACTGATTATAAAAAAGCATGCGTGCTGAACATGAATTATATAATACAGATCGATTAATACCATTATTCTGTAATTACGTGCCTAACACGAATTTAATGAGTATAAATATTGAATTTGAGTAAGACTAGAACAGCTAATTAATTACTTATAAAAGAAGAGAAAATGAAAGAACATTGTATGATTAAAATATTTGTGCCCAGATAAGATGTAATTGCGTTTGATCAAGAGATAATCAAATGATCAAGCTTAATTTATTAAATTATTATATATATTACTTAAAAACCTATGTACAAATTTTAAATTTAGTAACTTAATTAAAATTGCACAAAGTTCATGTAAATCTCTTCTTTTACACACAGATTACCAGAAACGCTTCTCGACACAAGCCTTCTTGGTTCAGGATACAAGTGCTAACCCAAACGTAATCGTGGTTGCATTAAGAGGCACTTCACCATTCAATGCTGACGACTGGTGCACAGATGTGGACGTCTCTTGGTTTGAGATTCCTAACGCTGGTAGAGTGCATGGCGGCTTCATGAAAGCTCTAGGCTTGCAAGAAAATCAAGACGGTTGGCCAAAGGAAATCGACAGCGGCAAAATCAGCGACCACCCATTTGCTTACTATACGATCAGAAAAATGTTAAAAGAACAGTTGGAAAAAAACAAGGGAGCCAAGTTTATATTGACAGGACACAGCTTGGGGGGAGCATTAGCTATACTGTTTGTGTCTTTGCTAGTGTTACATGAAGAGACATGGTTGTTGGACAGATTGGAAGGAGTTTACACATTTGGGCAACCCAGGGTAGGAGACAGGAAATTTGGAAAGTTTATGACGAAGAATTTAGACAAGTATGATGTGAATTATTGGAGGTATGTTTATTGCAATGACATTGTTCCTAGGTTGCCTTACGATGACAGAACTCTCTTGTTTAGGCACTTTGGACCTTGCATCTATTTGAGCAGCTGCTACAAAGTAAAGGTGAGTGCTCTTTTCCCGTGTCAAGATAATTCCGCCTTAAATTTTGATTAAAATACAGTAAAAATCTTCTCTGAAATTTCATTAACTTACTAGAAACTTTTGAAAAGTTACCATCGTTTTTCCGTATCAGAGATGTGAATCTGTTATCTATAGGGAGGTAAATGAAATTTATTCTAAATACTCATTACAATTATCATGTTTAACGATGTAATTATGATGTTGTACAAGGAATTAGTTAATGGGTTTTTGGGTGTAATGGTATTCAGGTTATGAATGAGGAGCCGAATAAGAACTATTTCAATTTGTTATGGGCGGCACCCAAGTTCATAAATGCAATTTGGGAGCTGATTAGGGGTTTTATTCTGCTATATGAGAAGGGTCCAGACTACAGAGAAGGTTGGCTTTTGAGATTGGCTAGGTTGGTTGGGTTGGTGATTCCTGGATTATCAGCTCATTCTCCACAAGATTACGATAATGCTATCCGATTGGGTTCTTTGCCTTAACTCTCCAGCTTGAAGAGTTCCGGACTTCAACATAACCAAAAAAACCTTAATACTGGATAGCATTCCTCCACAGGATTTTGTTTGTTGAACTGATAAAATAAGATAATAAAAAAGGGGATTTTGCATATAGAAAAGTGAATTCATATGTATTTCCCCTTTCAAGGGGCTATTTTTGTTTTCCAGACACCGGACTACAATTTATGTTGTATAAATATTATATATGGTAATTGCAGCATTTCGAAGTGTCAATCAGCATAACAATTGAGATCCCCAGGATTTACTTACTCTCATTACTTGCTAGCATTATGAATACCTCAAAATATGGATGAATGGTATTTCAAATTTCAAAGCCACACTATCACAATAAGAAAAGTCCGAAGCTGATTTACATAAATACATTCATATGCCTTTTATTTTGGAATTCCTTTCTTTGGACACATTGAATCCCCAGGAATATGGCAACTGAGATGTTGCTGCTTATACGAGAATTCTGACCAAGCATGTGTTGTTTCATGTCCCTACAAAACTGTCAACACTAATTTAGTGCCAAAAGGGTCGCGAGTTACCATATGACACAGATCTTCCAGCATTCCCGGTGTGAACTCCTGCCTGGCCAAAAATTCAATAAACCTTCCATAAACATCTAAATATATCTTTTGGATTTCATGTTTAACATTAATGCAACTGATCATTTGTTACCTGGCTTTTCAGATTATTGGAGAACATATTAGAAAGCATGGCAGGTAAAGCAACCACTCAAGGAACCCATCTGGCGGGTTCTACGGAATGATACAGCCTTCTGGGAAGTCCTAGCAACTTGATGTTCCTGACTGGCTAATACTGGGCTCCTCATGTCTTGAGCTCTCTTTTGAGCTGATCTTAGCTTGTTCATAATCTTATCCATCGATGATGACCGCTTCTTTTCCAGCTTCATCTGAAATATATTGTTCAGTTACCAATTGCAACAGTATAAATACTCATGCCATGCCCCGTCTTGTGGAACATAAGCCCGAAAGTGCATGCATTATGTGGTTATAATAAAATTGAAACAAACAATCTATTATCCAGATGTTATAATCAAGGTTTTTATTTCAAAATGCTATATTAGAAATCATGACATGTCATTTATTCCCAAAAAGAAAGTAACAATGAACACAAAAATGAAGGATTTAGAGAACACTAAATAGATCAAGAAGATCAGTGATAATGATTCAGAGTTAACAGATCATGCACGACAATCAAGAAAAGAAGAAAATAAATGAAAAGAAAATTTTGTATTGAAAATTCACAAATAATACTTGTTTCCTTTGTTATTACTCTTTCTTTGTTTCTTTTATTGAATTCTCCAAGTAAGCCCTCAAACATTTGGCAATTTTCCACGTATACATAGTAGAGCAAGATTGAGATCAAGAGATCATTGTTAATGCTCTGTCAATTCCCTGCTATTATCTGAAGGATGACCATTCTCTAACATACAAATTCCAAAGGAAATTATTATTAAATTTAACACATTCCAGTCGGCTATTTTGTTGATGGGTTTTTTTTTTGGGATAAAAATGACCCAATTTTTAGGCCAAAAATTATTTTTAGCCCAACCTAAAAATTTTACTTAATTTTGATCAAAAAATAGTCATTTGGACCAACATACCCCTATTGTTGGAAATCTAGACAAATTATCAAGTTTCTGGACGATTCGCCGAGAATTTCGACAAATTGTGGAGTTTTGGAAAGAATATAATACCAGGGATATTTTGGACCGAACCCTGTGTTACATTCTTTTCATTTCTTTCAATTTTTTTGTTGAGAGAGTATCCAAAAAAAAAAATTGTTTGAACAACACTGCTTTGTCTAGAGAGCATATAAGATCCGAAAC
>JAXCLQ010071841.1:0-11235 GCA_035584115.1 Cedrela odorata
CTTAAACAAATTATTAATGATTTTGGTATAACCAATTTCAATAACAAACAAACAAATATTCAACAACAAAATAAAACTAATTCAAACAAATTTAAACAAAAGTTCTTGTATAACAAGAAGAGAATCACACAAGCAAATCATATGTATAATTGTTATACATGAGTTAACAATTAAAGAATTATTAAAATATTAAAACATGCATTTGTTTAATTAAATTAATATACATATGTATATATGATATATATGTGTATATTGATAATATAATATTTATCTATTAGATAAATAAATATTGATAAATATTTAAGAGTCTAATATTAATGTGAATTTAAAATAATAATAATAATAAAATCACATATTTAATTATTTTCATGTTTAAAACATATGTATGACATATGTAAAATAAATGTATAGTAAGATTCCTTAAATAAAATTATTAAATTCTAGCCTCCTATGATGGGATAATAAGGGAATTCTTTGACATAAATTTTATATCTTAAGATTTTAAAATGTGAAGGGTATGAGTTTATGGAATTGAATTCAGTTATCTGGTTCTATTATGTATATTTTTATTTTGACCAAGAATCTAAAATGTGAGGTTAAAACGAAAATAATATTTTAGAAAACATAATGATTTAAATTTAACTAACTAAAGATTCCAAGATTCTAAAATGTAAGGAACTCAAAGTTAGGACAAAAGAAATGAATCAAAACTTATATATGATATCAAAGGGAAATGTTTCATACTTATTAAAATTAATTAGCCAAGAGTCTAAAATGTGAGGTTGGTTAATTTTAATAAGAACTTGATTCCCCACTAATTATTAAAATATCTAACGAAACTTTTGAATCCTGATTGAGGAAGGGTAGGACTCAAATTAAATAGTGAGAGTTAATTGAAAAATTGGCAATTAAAATAACATCAAAATGTTTAATTGCTATAATTTAAATTGTTTAATTTTAATAAATCAAATTGTTTGATTTATTAATTTATATCACTAACAAAATTTGTTTTGGTTCTTTTTCAATTTCTCTCAGTATAGTGTGATAAAACAAACACAAAAATATCAAACGATATTTTCGTAAGAATTCTGAACAACAATATTTTAACTAAACCCAATTTTAAAGATTGGCTCAGAAACCTTAAGATTGTTTTTGACATTGAAAAACTTAGTTATGTCTTGGATGGTCCTTTGCCACTTAACTTAGATGATAATACTTCACTTGAGGAGCGTGATACATTAGAGAAGTGGTATAAAGATAGTCGACGAGCTCGTGGATATATGTTGGCCTCTATGAGTAGAGAACTTCAAACTAAGCATGAGAATTTTTCGAGTGCTTATGATATCATTCTCGCTTTACAGAGTTGTATAGCGAGAATAAACGGGTCGTTAAATATGAGTTGTATTCTTCCCTCTTTAGTATGAGACTAAGAGAAGGAATTCCGCCCAATGATCATGTAATTAAAATGATTAATGCTATTAGGCAGTTGGATATCTATGGGGTGATCATGTCAGATCGCCTCAAAGTGAATTTGATTTTATAATCCCTCCTTCCTAGTTATAAAATATTTATAACTAATTATAATCTGAATAGGATTGAGTGAACTCTTCTTGAGTTACTCAGTGAGATTCAAGAATTTTATAAACAGAATTCTGAAGTGAAGGGACATGAAGATATCCAAATGGCTACAACTAGTAAGATTAGTAAGATTAATAAAAAGAAAAAGAAAACACAACAGAAAGGCCCAAAAGTTGGATCTAAAAAGAAGAACTTTAAGAAAGCTCCTTCCAAGGCAGAGAAGGCCAAGGCAAAAGGAAAGTATTTCCACTGTGGTCAGAAGGGACATTGAAAGAGGAACTGTCCTCTATACCTCGACAGTCTTAAGAAAGCTAGAGCAAGTATGTATAGTTATTATATAATTGAATATGAATTAAATGTTGTTTCTGATCATCATTCTTGGATATTAGATTCAACAGCTACAACTTATATTTGTGTCTCTTTGCAGGCAATGTTGAATAGTTCTGCGTTGTCCAAAGGCGAGATCATTTTGAGGATGGCTAATGGAGCAACTATTGCTGTAGAAGCTAGAGGATCTTGCGATTTGAGACTGACAACCAAACACTTTTTGAGATTAAATGATGTTTTGTATTTTCCTAATACTACTAGAAATATTATTTCTGTATCTGTATTATGTAAATATGATTACAATGTACAGTTTAATGGAAATGAATGTTTAATACATTTGAGAAGTGTATTAGTTAGTAGAGTAAAAAATACAAATGGTTTATATGTCCTTCAATTAAATAAACTTATTTAATACAATTCATTACTAATAAAAGAATTCGAGATAATTTAAATCCTAAATATCTATGACATCATAGATTAGGTCATATAGGAGATAAACGATTAAATCAACTTGGAAACAGTAAGCTTTTAAGTTCATTAGGTTTAGAACCTATTCCAACTTGTGAATCATGTCTTTAAGGTAAAATGACCAAATCTCCTTTTAAGAGTAAAAGTGAGAGAGCTAAGGAACTATTGGAACTCATACATATAGATGTGTGTAGACCTTTCCACACCCAAACTAGAGGAGGGTTTGAGTACTTCATTACCTTTACTGATGATATGTCATGGTATGAGTATGTGTATTTAATGAAATACAAATTTAAATCCTTTGAACTTTAATTTGAATCCTTTGAAAAGTTCAAAGAATTCAAGAAAGAAGTAGAAAAACAAACTGGAAAAAAATATTAAATCTTTACGATCAGATCATGGAGGAGAATATTTAAGTACAGAATTTCAAGGATTCTTAAAAGATAATGGAATTATATCATAGTTAACTTCTCCTTATACACCACAGCTAAATGATGTAGCAGAAAGGATGAATCGTACTTTATTAGAAATGGTACGATCGATGGTAAATTTTACAGATTTACCAACTTCTTTGTGGGGATATGCCTTACTAACCGCTGTGCATATTCTAAATAAAGTCTCGTCAAAATTATCCAAAAGACTCCGTATGAAATATGGAGTGGAAAGAAACCAAGTCTCAAATATATGAGAATTTAAGGGTGTTTAGCTTATGTTAAATTAGTTAACACTGATAAGTTAGATGTCAAATCAGAAAAAGCTCGGTTTATAGGATATCCTAAAGATAATTTAGGATATTACTTTTACTTCCCGGTTGATCAAAGAATATCGATTAGTCAAAATGCATGCTTCTTAGAAGAAGAGTTTTTAGAAAAATGTGGTGCTGGAAAAAATATTGAGCTCAAGGAAGTGTCCTTAGATACTCAAACCGACAATGCTGATGAAAGAGTTTTTGATAAGCAAACCTCAGTACCTATTCCAATTCGAAAATCTTCTAGAGTATCGTGACCTCCAAAACGAAACGGACTTCTCTATGAGTAAGATTTTGAATCTTGCCTAGTGGGAGAAGTTGATCATAGAGATGATCCTAGAAGTTTTGAAGAAGCAACCCTGGATAAAGATTCAAGAAAATGGCTAGAAGTAATGAATTCTGAAATACAATCTATGTATGCCAACCAAGTCTGGACACTTGTAGATCCACCAGAAGGAATTATTATTATTGGATGCAAATGGATCTTCAAGAGAAAGATTGATAAGGATGGCAAGGTAGAGACCTATAAAGCACGACTTGTAGCAAAATGGTATAATCAGAAACAAGGGTTAGATTATGAGGAAACCTTTTCGCCAGTAGCCTTGATTAAATCTATCCGAATTATACTAACCATTACAGCATACCATGATTATGAGATCTAACAGATAGATGTTAAAACTGCATTTCTTAACGAGTTTCTTGAAGAAACCATTTATATGCAATAACCTATAAGATTTGTGTCCACTGCAGATAGAAATAAGATAAATTGCATCGATCTATTTATGGATTAAAGCAAATTTCTCAAAGCTAGAATAAACAATTTGATGAAGTAATTAAATCGTTTAGCTTCATACAAAACCCAGATGAACTTTGTGTTTATAAATGGGTAAAAGATCATGCGATCATGTTCCTTGTATTATATGTGGATGACATATTATTAATGGAAAATGATGTTGGCATGATGATTGAGGTAAAAATCTGATTATCCAAAATCTTCTCGATGAAAGACTTTGGAGAAGTGACCTATGTCCTTGGAATTCGCATTTATAGAAATAGAGTGAAAAGGATAATAGGATTATCCCAAAAATTGTACATAGAAAAAATGTTGAAAAGGTTCAACATGGAGAATTCTAAAAGAGGTCTCTTACCCTTCAATTATAGTCTTAATCTTTCTAAAGATTTTAGTCCAAAGACCGATGAAGAGGCACAGCAGATGCATAATATACCTTATGCTTCGGCTATTGGTAGTTTAATGTATGCAATGTTATGTACAAGACCTGATATAGCATATATTGTAAGTGTTACTAGCAAATATCAGGCAAATCTAAAGAAAAAACATTGGTTAGCCATTGAGACAATCCTTAAATACTTAAGAAGGACTAAGGATTTAATTAGTTATGGATGTCAAGAGTTGAACATTTAGGGATACTCTGATTTTGACTTTCAATCAGATGTGGATGATAGAAAGTCTACAACTGGATTCATTTTTGTATGCAATGAGGGTGTTGTTAGTTAGAAGAGTTCTAAATAAACTACAACAGCAGACTCCACTACTGAAGCTGAATATATTGCTGCTTCAGAAGCTGCAAAAGAGGCTTTTTGGATTCTTAAGCTTATATCTAAACTAGGTGTGGTTCCAAGCATGAGTTATCCTATAACTGTGTTCTGTGACAATACTAGAGTTATTACACAAGCTAAAGAACTAAGAGCGCACCAAAAATCCAAACATATTCAACGAAAATATCACATTTTGAGGGAGGTCGTTGGAACAGGAGAGATACTTATACAAAAAATATCTTCAGTGGACAATATAGCTAACCCACTAACTAAAGCAATGACACAGAAGCAATTAGACTATCATCTTGAGAAGATGGGTATACGATACAACCACGAATAGCTTAGTGCAAGTGGAAGATTATTAGTATATGCCCTACAAATCATTCGTGTTGTTGGTTTCAGAGCTTGTGAATATTGTGAATATTTATATAATAAATAAAAGAAAAAGTTCTTTATTCACATATGTATGTTGCTTCATTTATTTATTCATGTTATATAATAAAATATGTATGTGAATTGTCCAAATAAATTATTTAATTGTTAAATAAAATTATTAAATCTGTCTCCTACAGAAGTGATATAGATTGGGCATCAATATCACATATTAGGCATATTAAATGTCGCCTATAAATATCATAAGATGATATTAGTGAGGGTAATAATGAAAGTCATGTCACAAGGGCATTAGTATAGATTTATAGTTAGAGAATTATTTATCAAACTTAACCAAAAAATGATAAATCACATGGTATGCATGTTGTCAATGACTTATCAAAAAGATTGTATTAATGTGCAATGTGATCCTTTGACCTGAGACATCAGAGTCGAATTTTACATGGACACGCATGGTTTATATAGTATATAAGTACATGACTAATCATGTCTTGTATGATAAAACTGGTTTAGTTATGCATGGTTTATATAAGAATCATAATGATAGTCAATATAGGATTTGTTGACTCATTCAAAAGAATTGAGTGTTTCTGCTAACTCTATCCAGGATCGAGTTCCTAAACGAATGTCGATAAATGATTGAAACCAAGTCTTTGATCAAAGCAAAATAAATGCCACATGAAGAGTTCATAAGGGTAAGTTCAGGGCATATTAATTGATGATTCGTAAAATATCAAATTTAGGGTTTTAACATTCAATGAACTCTAATTTGATTAGGATTAGACTACATAAGGATATTACCCACACGGTACAAACAATTTAAGCAAGGTTTGATAAAAAATTACTTCATTATGGATTAGGGACTATGGATTATTGCTAATGTCAACCATAGTCGTTGAGTTTCGAATTGTTCGGATATGACTCACGGCTAATTCATTTTGAACTTTCATGGTCACACTAATATTCTTAAACCTTTGAAAGCTATACGTGAGAGAAAAAATTATTCGTAAAAAACTAGCACCTTTGGAAATAATTTAATACGCTAAAAATTTAAATATATGTGTATATATAAGTGTTATATATATGTGTGTATTTATAATTCTTTAATTAGTTAAAGAATTATGACAATTACATAAATATGTAATTTAAAGTGAATTACATATATTTAATTATTATTTTGATAATTATCTATAGGCTAATTCCATAAAAGGGTATTATAGTAATACCAAAATAATTAATTAATAAAGTGTTTATTTATTAATTATTAATTGTTGAATACAATGGTATTATAGTAAATCCATGAAAGGGTTTTACGATAAATTTTATAAAGAGGGGTATTATGGTAATACCATAATAATTAATTGAATAAAATATTTATTTATTAATTATTGTATTTAAATGAATGGATAAGTATGAAAAATTATCCAATGGCATGGTAGCAAATTGATGATTTATTTGCCATGTAAAGAAAAAGGAAAAATGAATGATATATATTTATTCCATGTGATGGAAAATTAATATATATATATATATATATATATTTAAATGGTTTGAAAAGTCAAAATTGGAGGTTTTCTTTATATTGGCCAAGAATTCAATTAAAAGAGATTAAAAAAATGTGTTTTCATTATCTTTGCCAAGAACAAAAAAAGAAAAAAAAAAAGGTTTTCTCTCCCACTTTTGTTTATTCGGCCAAATAGAAAACAAAAGGTAAAATTCTTCTTTCAAAATTTTCCATAGAAAAAAAAAGTTTTTTCTTCAAGCTTCCAAGGTTTTTGAAAGTGTAGATTAAAGATATTGTATTGTTTACAATTTATCTTCATCAAATTAAGGCTTGGAAAAGGTAAAAAATTCAAAAACCTCACCTTTATACATATATGTAGATATATGTAAAACCTTCAATTTATGCATGTTTTTAGACCATAGATTTCAACACATTGTGCTCAGCTCAGGACATTATGTTATAGAGTTTGGAAAGAGCTTTCCATTGATATCTTGTACATTCCCTACCTCTCTCTAGATTCAAAGATATGACCTCTTAAAGTTTTACTTGTAAAGTAGGTTGGAATAGAAGTCAGAAGTGTACTGCTAAGGTCAGATGTATTGTTCTCAAATCAGAAGTATGCTCTCAGGTTAGGAGCATTGTTCTCTGGTCGAAAGCATAGCTCTCGGTCAAGAGCATTGTCCTCGGGTCGGAAGCATAGCTCTCGGTCAAGAGCATTGTCCTTAGGTTCAGAAGCATTGCTCTCAGTCAAGAGCATCGTCCTCGAGTCGGAAGCATAGCTCTCGGTCAAGAGCATTGTTCTCGGGTCGAAACTATTATTCTCAGGTTAGAACCATTGTTCTTAGGTCAGGATTATTATCCTCGGGTCAAAAACAATGCTCTCAATTAAAAGCATTGTTCTCTGATTAGAAGCATATACTTAAAACTTAAAATTTCTAAGGACAAAACCTGATCAAATTTAAATATTTTGGGGGTTATTTTATAAGGCAAATGTGCTCCTATTTGACATTATAAGTACTCATTGAAAAGGGTTTTCAGTGTAGAATAATTTTTTTCTCTAATATGGTTTTCCTAAAAATTGTTATATTTTTCACAAAATGAGGATAACCATTAAATGGTTTAAACTGTCCAAATTATTTCATTTCTCTTCCAAACCAATTACGACCTTAATCCATTTACGTACTAACTTAAACAATTAAATCTAGTTTCAACACTTTAAAAATAATTATTCAAGAGATTTATTCATGTTCTAATGCTCAATTTAACACAATGTTACAAATCAAAGATTTAAACCCATACATAGTAAAACCTATTACAAAATTTACACTAAAATGAATTTTAAAACTTAAAAATTGGTGTAATACTTACCAAAACTCAAGAAAAATCCTTAAATTTGAAGAATTTCCCAAATTGAAGTCAAACCTAGCTTTCTTCCTTACTTCTCTATGCCATTTTCTAGTTCAAAATCGGTACTAAATCAAATAGGAGAGGACGAGAAATCATTTGACAATGGTAATTTGAAAGATAATCGATTAAATTTGAAGTGATTTAGCCGAGAATTGAGAGAGAAATGGAGAAAGCAATCTTTTGTTCAAGAGAAAGAAAACAATCTTTTGTTCAAGAGAAAGAAAAAGAAAATGAGGTACAAGTGAATTGCTTTGTCATATTTTATTTATCTTATGGTAAAATTTCAATGAAACCTCTATTCATTTGAAAATTTCTAAAAATAGCTTGAAATTTTGGAAAACCTTCTTTTTAGTCCCTATATTCACAAATCAGGGTTTACATACCCTTAATAAATTTTGAAATTTCCAAATTGCCCTTAGAAAATTCACCCAAATCTATGTTATGTCGACCCAAAGAGCCAAAGTGTCGACACTTTTTATGAAACTGTCGACACTTCCATAGAGGGATCGATATTTTTCAAATCAGTAAATACTGTTTGCCTAAAGTGTCATACTGTTTGCCTAAAATGTTGACACTTTCATAGAAGAATTGATATTTTTCGACGTCAGTATGTTCGAAATTTTCTAGGGCAAAGTGTAGATATCTCCGCCCCCTAAACCTCGCAAGAGCGCTGTCCCTTGACCCGCTTGCTAACCGGTTAGCAAAATCGCTGATTACTTCAATATAGAGCATTACTCAAAAATCAAATATGCGCTAAGTTTAACTTAATTTTTTTTAAATCCTCATATCATGAGTTAGCTTAAATCATCTAAGCCTTTATTATGTGTCAACTAACCATATATATGTATGTGCGAACTTAAATGTCGCTTATTGACCATGTTATCCTTATATTTGAAAAACAGGGTTTAACAATTAGAATAACATAGTCAAGCATGAAATTGATACTTGAAAGTTTAACTATTATAAAAAAAATTAAAATAATTTTTTAATAATTAAAAATTAAAAACTCGCGAACATACGTATGAACTGGATAAAAATTAAATATTCATATAATAAAATGTTGAACTTGCCATATATTTAAAAAATTATTTGATATTAAATTTTTGTAGGAAATACGAATTGGCAAATTCCCTGTCAAACTCAGTTTTGTATTATCCCTAGTTATAAACAATTAGTCAAACGAAAAGAAAAAAAATAGTGAATAAAGTAATATTCTATCAAAGTCAATTTTGGTGTCTTGTTTACACAAGAGAATGGACACCAAACTTGATTTCATAATAGTAATTATAGTAAAACCTTATTTACCACCATTTTTCATACCTTTGACCATAAATTTTACCCATTTATCATGGACATATTCAAAACATTGTTTTTGTTTTGTGGTGGACTGATTTTTTAATGATCTTTATTAATAAATTGTTGAATTTTTTTAAAGAAAATTTTGATAATTTAAACACAAATTATTTATTAAAATAATTTTAATTATTAATAAATGTTTTATTAATTTTAATTTAATAATTAGTAAAAATAATATTAATATATCAATTAATGTATTCTGATAAATTTAATGTGTAGTACACAATATTTAGTAAAATGAGATTAATGTGTTGTGATATTTATTTTTACATAATATTTTACTAAAATTAAAGAGTTTTCAATGTATTTATTTATTTATTTGAAGGTAAGGTAAAACATAAACACCATTAGGAATGACAATTTTACTCATAAATTCGCTATTACTCAACCCTCATAGAACGAGTTTTGTATTCCTCTTAGCGGATTTGAGAAAAAAAAAATTAAAATTGGTAACAAATTTGGAATGAATGTAGGTGTAGATAGATATTTACGAATATTTGAGACCAGTATCCGTGCTTATATAATTTTTATTATTTTTTTTAAAGTACCAAAATAATATCGTTTTAATGTTAATATTAAAAAAATAAATCAAAATAACTTCGTTTTGATATTATGACCTAAATTTTCAAATACACTATGCACAATACACAACACTCACTATCAATTTTATTCAAAATTTTTGTTAAATTTATGTATTTAATTTTTTTTATTAGTAATTAAATATCTATTAATTTTATAGTAATACTAAATCTATTATTTATTTATTTTTATTAATAGTAGCATATAAAATCAATACGTTTATTGATGTCACAAAATAATATTTATCATTTCTATCAAATAAATTATATGTACACAAATAAATTAAGAGTTAGAGTGTCTAACAAATGAAAATTGTAAATAATTAATAAAATTTAAAGTTTATTTCTTAAAAATTATTTTTATTTTATCTTTAAATTTACATAATTATTTTTAATATAAAAAAATGAGTCAAAACAATAAAATAATTTAATTAAATCAATTTTATTTCAAATTAATTATATATGAATTTATAAAATAATTATATATTTTTTATTAATTATTATGATTTATTTTATTTTATATTAAATATACTTAATATTTTATATAAATAATATATTTATTTTGAATTAATAATAAAAATTTATAATTTTAATATTAAAAATTCTATTAAAAATCTGCAAATATCCACTCAAATTTAATAAATATTAAATACTCATTTAAACAAATTTGGTAATAAAATACCAAACCTGCTACTAGTTTCATGCGAATTTAATATTAAATTTTTTAGCAAATATAAATAGGATTTCAAAATATTTATACTAAACCGGTCCATTACCATCCATAAACACAATAACTATAAAAATACCATTAAATCCTAAGAGAATTAAACCATGCGTATGTGAGAATTAAACCTTATGTATGTTGAAGCATCATATGTAGTATATACATATATATATATATATATATGAGATTGCTTTGTGATTTCATTGCAAAGCAAAACAATTATGCAATTTTCTCATTCCGATTAATTGGACTAAGAGTACTGGGGCCATTATATCTTTTATAGCAATCATCAAATCATAACATATCAGTCATTAAAATTATAAAATCTTTCAGCATTTTTACACTGAAATTAAATTCTCCAGTTTTGATTCAGAAATTATATGTTACACTCGTTCAAAAGGCAAATAAAAACCGCCTTGGTGCTGGGGCAAAAATCAAACTAATGGCAGAAGCCACAACACAATCATAAAATGCGAAATCCTGTGTTTCAAACTTATAATACAAGGTGAAACTCAAAGAATAATTACAATTGGTGAAATATAATATATGGAGTTTGGTTAGGTTCCTAAAGGGGATCTGTCATCTGGTCCGGTGA
>JAXCLQ010071842.1:0-11234 GCA_035584115.1 Cedrela odorata
ATATTCATAAAGCAAAGTTAACATTTAACTTAAGTTTTGACCATTCACATATCAGCTAACGGATATAACTTCTTCTTAGTTTACTTCTAAATTTCTGAATCACTCACATCATCATCAAAAATAATACATGCAGTAAAGTTCGAAATCCATTCCTAAAATCTCTAATAGCTTGATAAGGATTTATAATCTTTGTCATCTAAGGATTCACAATGTTGTATCCTCTATCAAATATAAAGTTTTGCCTACTCACATAACTTGCTTCATCATTAGCCAAGTAAAGTTCAACATTTGCAATGCCCTCAGGTTTCAGAGCTTGCCCTCTCATATTACCCATCTCACCCATCTCACTCGCTATTACTTCTACTATTGCTGGATCAACTCCAGCTTTAAGTGTCATCCCCATCACTAAGCCATACGGCGAGATGCAATTCACTCTTATACCGTGTTATCTAAGCTCAGCCGCCATGCTTTTCACTAGTGCTATGATCCCATATTTGGCTACTGTATAAATAGGAGAGCCAAGTCCAACAATTGCTGTACAAGCACTGGCTGTAAACAATATACAACCTTTGCACTGTGATATCATGACTCTAGTAGCATGTTTGGCTCATAAGAAACCACCAATTGTTTTAATAGCAAGCAAGCGATCTAGATATGATTTTGGTGTGTCCAAAATGCTACCAGAGTTACAATCAAGAATGCCTGCATTGTTGTACATGATATTAAGTTCTCCATGTTCAGTAATGGCGGTGTCAACAAGATTGATAATATCATCTTCATTTGATACATCACAATGGATTTAGCAAACATTTTCCCCTAGCTTTTTAGCAAGGGCTTGGCCAAGTTTGTGTTGGACATTGACTATAACAACTTTAGCACATTTTTATAGAAAAGTTACACCACGGTTGCTCCAATTCCGCTTGCTCCTCCTATAATGATTACCATCTTGCCTTCTAACCTAAAATTGGATGACGATGGCATGAAATTATTAAGATTTAGGGACAAAATGTTTGAGAAACAGAAAAGATCAAATCAAGTAAATCTTAATAGTAGATGAACATAAATGCTGGTTTTCTATTTCACTAGGCAAAAATTAAACAAACAAGAAGTCGACATTTTATTGAAATCTCATTAAATAGAGTCAAATGCAGCGAATCAATATATCAATCATTTTGTCCATAACACACCCACAACAACTTCAATCAATACAGAAAATATACCAGAAGTCGTCATATGATGCTGTGTGCCAACTTCAAGCTTCCAATTGCTTCAATTGGATCAAAATCAAGTGAAGTCAAAATCGAAATTTGGATTTGGAAGATACAAGAAGGGAAAAACAAAATAGAGGAATTTCTACTCTCTGCCCTTTATCCAAAAATTACTATGCTTAATGGGCCAACACAATATATATATGATGAGAGCAAGGACTTCCTTCCGGGTAATAAACAAAAGTGACTCGTCCTATTATGAGTAATAAATCAATAAATACACTAAAATCATATTTGTGCAAAATCATACTACTATAATGAGTGTAACAATAAACTAACTCAATTATATAATGTAATCACGAATTATGAGTCAGTTATATATGTTCCAATATATTTGACATTAGTCACATAATATAATCTGATTTAAATTATAAAATTACATGAATGATTATGTTAGTTCACAATCTGTGAGAAATAAATCCAATAATCTCTCACTTGGACAACATAAATCATTTTAGTATTATTTGAAAATAAGGTTATTATATTAACCTGTAAGTAACTTAACAATATAGTCAAATGTGAGTTAACACTCAAAACAAAATAAGTCCATAATGTGCTTATAATATCAAGTGGTATGTTGGCACCGACAGGAAGCTCAACACACAACGAGATACCATAAACACCTGACAAGGTAATAATATGCAAATATGACATAGAAATACCAAAAGTAAGCTATCAAAATGCTTATTTTCATAAGGTCCACACATCTAACAAAATGAGAATAAACAAAATATCTCTTAGATGCATTGCTTCCTTACAACTAAATGAGACAAACACAAAATATCTCTATCACAATAAGGAAGTTATGCTGAGATTAACCCCAAAGTCTTAGTCCATAATGTCTAAGACTTATTAAAACGTCTTAGACCATAATATCCTCACGATTTAATGTCATATATATATATATATATATACACAACAAAATGTGTACACAGCAACAGTATATGACAAACTATAGTATGCATGCATTAAGTATGAACATTCATACTTTTATTATAGTTGCAACTTAATTATATACAATCCAGAGCTCCTACTAATTAAACATAACAGAAGACTCTAATAATCTCATATGAGCTACATGTGTTTGAAAAACCTTAAGGCCTAAGCCTTTAGTCAATTGATAAGCCAAATTGAGCTTTGTAACAACATGCTCAATAAAAACATAAGATTGAACAACTTTCTCTCATACAAACAAATACTTACTATCAATATGTTTTGAATGTAAGGAACTTCAAGTATTTTAAGAGAAATTAACTGCTGCAGAATTATCACAATAGATCTTCAGCGGTTTCGAAATAGAAAACACAAGATCTAGCCTTGAGAAAAATTTCTACAGCCAAATAGATTAACATGTAGCTTCATAACATGCTACATATTCTGCCTCTATGGTTGATGAAGCTATAAGTGTCTGTTTGACACTTTTTCATGAAATAGCTCTACTAGCCATCATCAAATTATATCCGAAAGTAGATTTCCTGTCATCTAGATAGCTTGCATGATTAGCGTTTAAAAATCCAATTATATCAAAAATGTCAGATCATCAATATGTTAAGATAAAATCTTTGGTACCCTGTAAGTATCTTAATACTTTCTTGGCTACTTTTCAATGGCTGATACTAGGATCACTCAAGTATCTACCAAGTACACCTACAGGAAAAACAATATCTGAGCGTGTTTAAACTTGAGCATACATTAAACTTCCGACAATTGAAGCATAAGGGACCTGTTGCATTTAAGTCTTTTCAATGTCATCTCGAAGACATTGTGATTTTGATAATATGCCACCTTTCACAATTAGTGCTTTTCTAGGAGAACATGATTCCATATTAAACCTACTTAAAATACCATTAATGTAGGTTTTTTGAGACAAACCAAGAATACATTTATGTCTGTCACGAAGTATTTTAATCCCTAAAACATAATGGGCTTCACCAAGATCCTTCATATCAAAATGACAAGCCAACATGTGTTTTGTCTCAAGCAAAAAATCAGTGTCGTTGGCTGTAAGCAGTATATCATCAACATAAAGCACTAGAAAGATATATTTGCTCCTACTTACCTTGAAGTATATACACTGATTAGCAATGTTCTCCTGAAATCCATAATAGGTGACAATTTCATCAAATTTTAAATACTATTGCTTAGATGCTTATTTAAGTCTATAAATAGACTTATTCAATTTATATACTATGTGTTCATTGCCAGTTTCGATAAAACCATCTGGTTGAACCATATAGATATCTTCAGATAAACTTCTATTAAGAAAAGCTATCTTGACATCCACCTGATATACTTTTAAATCAAAATGAACTACTAATGTCATAATAATACGAAATGAATCCTTGGTAAAAATGGCTGAGAATGTTTCTTTATAATCAATACCTTCTTTCTAATTGAAACCCTTAACTACAAGCCTAACTTTATATCTTTCTACCTGACCTTTGGCGTTTTTCTTGGTTTTTAAAATCCACTTACAACCTATTGGTTTACATTTATATGGCAATTCAACTAAATCCTACACATTATTATGAACCATGGATGCTATCTCATCATACATGGCATATATCCAAAATGAGGATTCTGAACTACTAATAGCCTCCAGAAATGTAGCAGGATTAGAGGACACACCAACATCATACTCATGTTCCTACAAATAGACTATATAGTCATAAAAAAAATAGCAGGTCTCTTGGTCCTTTGAGATCTACACAATCGTACATCAATATCACTATCCTCTACAACCATAGGCTCTGAATCATGATGAACTTCAGATTCTTAAGGAGAATCATCAACATGTTCAACGTATGGTACTCCCATGGCAGGAACAAACAAAAATGGGATAGACATAACCACACATTCTTCTTATAAAGAAATATCATGAGACTCAAAACTCCCACTGTTATGGTCATCCTCAAAATAAATGGCATGGTCAGACTCAATGATTTTAATAATGTGAGAAGAATAATAAAATCTAGAACCCTTTGAGCCAATGAAATAGCCAAAAAAATAACCACTAATAGTTTTTGGATCAAGTTTTCTTAATTGCAGAATATAAGGCCTCACTTTTGCTCTGTAACCCCAGATATGAAAATGACGTAAGCTAGATTTCTTACCTGACCATAATTCATAAGGAGTGTTGGGAACTGACTTGCTTGGTACTTGATTTAGAATGTATGTTGCAATTCTCAAAGCTTCACCCCATATAAAAACCAGTAATATGGAGTTACTGAACATATATCGCACCATATTAAGAAGGGTACGATTTCTTCTTTCTGCAACTCCAATCTGTTCAAGAGTACCAAGCATCGTATACTGAGCATCTATACCACATTCTTAGAGATATCTAGCAAAAAGTTCAAGATTATGCCCCGTTTCATTATATTACTCATAATACTTACCACCTCTGTCTGATCTGACTGTCTTAATTTTCTTACTCTTTTGGAGTTTTACCATAGCCTTAAAGGTTACAAAAGCATTCAAGGCCTCAGACTTTTCAAGAAAAAGTTTAATATGATCATAACAAGAAAAGTCATCAATGAACGTGATGAAGTATTTATAACCTCCTATAGTAGCAGTATTAAAAGGCCTATAGATGTCAGTATGTATTACCTCCAAAATCTCTTAACTTTTTCTTATTCTATCTATCCTGGTTTTAGCAGTAAACTTGCCTTTGACATATTCAACCCAAGTGCCAAAATCAGAGAAGTCTAGATTATGAAGAATACCATCTACAACAAGCCTTTGCATCCTCTGTTTAGAAATGTGACCCAAACATCTATGCTACAACATAGAGGAATTTTCATTCAGTTTACCACACGAAAAACTAACATTCATAATATAAGCAGTATAAGATGATTATCATCCAATTATTTGCTTTATCTCCTTATGTTATTTGAACTTGTGTGATAGCAATGGTTTTCAAATGTTTGTCTTTTAATCTTAACACTAATATGGCATTATCATCCAATTTTAGGTTACAAGGTAGAGTGGCAATCATCACCGGTGGAGTAACCGGAATTGAAGTAACTGTGGCAAAACTTTATATGAAAATGGTGAAAAGGTTGTGATAGCTGATGTCCAAGATAAACTTGGCCAAGCCCTAGTTGATAAGCTAGGTGATCGTGTTTGCTACATCCATCGTGATGTATCAAATGAAGATGATATCAACAATCTTGTTCACATTGCTGTGGTTAAATATGGAAAACTTGACATCATGTGCAACAACAAAAGGAAATCTTGACTTAAAATTTAAGAAATATAAGCAATAATATATAGATTGTAGGGAAATGCTGTTACTTTTTCTTATTAGCTTCTTGAACATAAAGATTACAAATGAGATGCCATATACATATATTAGAGAAAAATTGGAGAACAAAAAAAAGGGTACAATATAATCTCTGTACAATTGTAAAGTAAAGGAAACTTAACCTTTGATCACTGTTTGCAAATAACTAAAATGTATTGAATTTCAAGCCCCCCAATAGTTATTTGTATATTCTATTATATACAGCTCATTGTATAGAATATTATTCTTTTATGCCATATGTACTGGTGCAGCTGTTGAGTCATCATCATCCAAGTTGTTTTCTTGAATGATTTTAACACCCTTTCTCAAGCTTAAGGTTCTTGAAAGAACTTTGAACTTATTTCTAAATAAGGCAAACCTATTATATGGTAGTGGTTTAGTAAGGGTATCAGCAATTTGATCTTTATTTAATATGTATTGAATTTCAAGCACCACGATAGTTACTTTATCCTTCACAAAATGAAGATCAAATTCTATATGTTTTGTCCTAACATGGAAGATAGGATTGGCTGCAATTGTTGTTGCACTTATGCTATCACTCCAAACCACATGTGTGCTGGTAAGTTCAATCTAAAGTTCATTGAGAACTGATGTAATCTAAGTTATTTCAACACAGGTGTGTGCTAAAGTCTTGAACCTAACTATTACATGTTGCTTCTTTGAGCTCTATGACGCTAAATTGTCTTATATGTAAACATAATATCTAGTAATAGATTTCCTGTCATCTGGATCACATCCTTAATTTGCATCACAAAAAGTTGTTAAGTCTAAGCTTGATGAGTTATGAAACTCAAGTCCATAGTTGATAGTCTCCTTGAGGTATCTTAGAATCCTTTTACAAGCAATCCAATGTGACTTCATAGGGTTCGCCATAAATTGGCTTAATTTATTAATAGAATATGAGAGGTTAGGTCTGATGAGTGTTGCATATTGGAGAAATTCAATTATGCTTCTATAAAGGGTTTGATTTTTAAATGGTATTCTCTCATCTTTCATTAATTTTGTTCCTGCACTAAATAAAGTCTCTATTCCCTTGCAACTGTTCATCTTCACCTTCTTCAAAAGATCTTGTATATACATGGTTTATGAAATACAAAGTGAGTTTTCAGTTTTGTTTACTTCATATCCTATAAAGAATTGAAGTTTCCCCAAATTCTTCATAGTGAAAGCCTTATTTAGATCATGGATTACAACTCCAATGTAGGTTTTGTTGCTTTTTGTTATGACAATAGCATCAACATAGATGAAAAGGATGATGACATCATATTTATCACTCTTGTAGAATAAGGTGTCAAACTTTGAGTAAAGCAATCCCTAACCTTACTAAGTTGTTTTTAGCTTATTAAAATAATAATCTTTTTAGTATCTATTATGAATTTAGAATGCTATAACCTGATTTTGAGTGTTTTGGCATGAATATCTTGCAATAATGGATTAATGATTATTATTTGTGAAGAGTGAATGAAAGAAAGAATTTTTCCAGAGTTGATGTAGATAATAGATGAATCCGTGAATTTTGTATGATTATGAGTCATGAATTTGGAAAAATTGATTTAAGTAATAAACCTAGACATTTGTAAGTTCTTAAAGCATTTCGTTTCATTCAAAAATATTATGCTTTCAATTTTTAATGATTTTTTGAATTTGACCCTAAGATTCTGAAAACTATAAGATTTTGTAGAACATTAGAATGATAAAATTATTTTGGTTAATCAAACAATCTTTAAAACCTATAAAATTTTTCACACTGATTTTTCAATGTGTATGTTATATCATTTTAAAATATCAAGATCAAATTATATGTTTTCGAATTGTTATGAATTCTTGAATGAGCATGACTCACTATAGAATTTTGTTTGGCTAAATTTAAAAATTTGAAAGAGAAATTTATTTAAAATAGTTATAGCAGGAAATTAGTCCCAACTATTTTATTACTCTACTTTCTATGTGTCTATATCATCTTTAAAAAATTATATGATATTTGGACAAGTATTTTATTTTCTAAAAATCAAATATTTGAACTACTCAGCATATTTCCTGCACTGTTAGTGTACTTTTGTTTACTGGTTGTATCAATGATATGTTTGCATGTAAATAAACTTAACTTTTGTTTCAAAAGAATCTCAATAGTCACATTATCTGCATGTATGTGTTTGTGTATGATTGATAAGTTTGTATGTAAGTAGACAAAGTACATGACTAGCATGATTGTATTTTGTGCATACTATACATGGCATGAAAGTGTTTTCTACATGAAAATTCAGGAAGTTTTGAATGTTTTTAAGGCTTAGTGGACTTGTGAAGTTTTGATTTTCGTTTAGTGGATCAAATTTTCATTTATATGTTCCAATACGCCATAATCAGATTTTCATTTATATGTTTTGACTATGATGTTCAAGCTTCTCTCTATTATGGAAATTCCCTAAGTAAAGGCTAGCCAAATATTTTTGAAAAAAGAAAGAAGTGTTTTGAAAAGGAAGAAAATGTTTTATAAGACCTTAAACTCATTTGCATCATTCTGCATAAGTATACATTGTGGATTTATATGTTTGATATAAAGATGTTTTGATTTTGAAAGCTGAAAAACTGGTTTGCTTACTAAGTTATCGCTCACTATAATTTATTATGATTCCTAAAGCTAAAGCAGGATATAGATATGTGTGAGGATTTAGTTTTAAGTGTTTTACAATGTCTAAGGTTTTGTTTGAAGGATTGTAGTAACGTGGCAATCAAGACTTTCGTTGTCACAAAATTTCATGAGTTGTTTAAATGTTTAACAAGGTTTTATGACTAAGGAAAATGTATGAAGGTATATAAGTTAAATTTTAAATGCTTCTAAGCAATTTAAGCTTTGTAAGTTAAGAAAAATCATACTTTAAACCCTTTCGAATTTGGGAGCTTGACAGACCTAAAAGGAACCAAATCTAAGTCTCATTTTACATAATTGCTCTATATTCATCAAGCTTAGCTTGTTTCCACTTAGGATCACTCAAGGCTTCTATAATGGTGTCTAGTATGGTGATACTTTCACTTATTGAATAAGTTTTGAGATTGAAAATTCCTACTTTACTTCTAGTTATCATAGGATGTGTTGGAATGGTTTGTATTTATCTTTGGGGTTTATTGTGTTATGTGTGAATATGTTCAGGTAATGTTTCTTGGATTGTTTCTTTTGTATTGGTTGTAGGATTTTGTGTTTGACAGGGAGAGAAAGCTTGTTCTGTGTGTGAATCATGTGTAATGTCAAGATCATTAAGAGAAGGGTCAATATTTGTTACTGTTTTTGAAGTTAAAGAAGTAGATTCTCTACAAGTTGTTGTTCTTGGCTGAAAATTTGTGTTATTACAAGACATTGTGAAAAATTGCCTTGTTATTGTTGCATTTTCTCTAGTTATCTTAGGTTTCGTGTTTGAGAATTTGGGATCATCTATAAATAGTAAAGATTGTTCATTAAATCTAATGTGTCTTGCTATATAAACTCTCACAGTGTGATGTAGGCAAATATATACTTTGTGAAAAGTACTACAACCTAATAAGGCACATTTGGTTATGTAGACATCTAGCTTATGCCTATTATATGGTCTTAAGAAAGGATAACGCTCGTAACCAAAGGTTTTAATAATAAACAAACCAAGTTTCTTATCATAAAGTCTTTCAAAAGGTGTTTTATTATCTAAGGTAGTTGAAGTGGTTTTGCTAATAAGATATGTTGCAGCGTTAAAGGATTCTAACCAAAATTTGAGTAGCATTCCAACTTATGCAATCAAGGCTAATCCAACTTCAGTTAGATATCAGTGTTTCATCTCAGATTTTCTATTTTAGTGATGGGTGTAAGGACATAAATATCTTAGTTACATCTTTTCGTGACTTTGACTGGTTTATCACATTATTTTTCAGTTTTTGTTTTGAAAGCAACAAAAGTGGTGAAAGCCTCTGATTTTCTTGCTATGTGGACATCTAGCTTATGCCTATTATATGGTCTTAAGAAATGATAATGCTCACAATCAAAGGTTCTAATAATAAACAAACCAAATTTCTTACCATAAAGTCTTTCAAAAGGTGTTTTATTATCCAAGGTAGTTGAAGTGGTTTTGCTAATAAGATATGTTGTAGCGCTAAAGGACTCTAACCAAAATTTGAGTAGTATTCTAACTTGTGCAATCAAGGCTAATCCATCTTCAATTAGATGTTAGTGTTTCATCTCAGATTTTTCATTTTGGTGATGGGTGTAAGGACATGAATATCTTTGTTGTATCTATTCGTGACTTTGATTGGTTTATCACAATATTTTTCAGTTTTTGTTTTGAAAGCAACAAAAGTGGTGAAAGCCTTTAATTTTCTGGTAAGTGGGTACAACCAAGTGAAGTTTGAATAGTCATCCATAAATATAATGTAGTATCTATGCCTTTGGTTTGATGCTATAAGAGCAAGCCCCCAAAAATTTGAATGGATTAGTTCAAGTGGCATACATATTTTTGTCTATGAACTTTTGAAGCTGGATTTGTGTACTTTATTAAATTGGCATGCATTGTAAAATTCCACGAGATTTTTCATTGATTTCAGGAACAATACATAAAAATAGTGTTTTCTTGAGAGTTGTAAAATAAGGGTGATCTAGCCTTCTATGCCAGATGTTCAGATATTTTTCAGCTATTAAGTTTCCATTATTTAGTTCTATATTGTTATTTTTAGAATCTACACTACATAGCGACACTAATGCCATTGATTTTGGTTTGCTGACATTTAAGACACTAAAATTAGAGACTAATGAACTATTTAAAAATGATACTAAGGCAAAATATGGTGATAACAACTTGTAAAGCCATTTTTTAGCTACTCATTCCAATAGAATTATCTCCTGCTCTTTGTCCTTAACAAGATACATTTTGCTATAAAACACAATTACAACATCATTGTCTTGTGTGAGTTTAGATATAGTGATAAGGATTTTGGTAATTTTTGGAACATGTAACAAATGTTTCAAATGCAAGTGTTGTGCGGGTGTTTGACATGTAAAATGAGATGTCCTTTGTGTGAAACTATGAATTTAATGCCATTGCCTATTGCTAGTTGTAGATTACCAGAGTATTCAACAGCCATGTTGAGGTTGCTCAAGTTGTTGGTGATGTGGTTTGTAGTATCATTGTCTAAGTACCATGAGGGGTCTACTGGATTTTTTGGTGCAGTGATGTATGCTCCCTTAGTATTAGGTTTTGGGGTTGTTTGAGAAGTGAATTCTCTGTTGAATCTATGCCAATATGTTGTTGTCACATGCCCTATCTTGTTGCATATTTGAGAAGTGGGTTTGCTGCCTTTGTTTCTTGGTTTTCCTCTTTCTTTTATATGGAACCCCTAGAACCCTTGAGAACCTGTACTCGGCTGGTTGAAATTTCCTCCAAATTTGTTAAAGCTTGTGTCCTGCTGGTTATGGTAGGTTGGTCTCTCATTCCACTCTAATACTTTCTTTGAAAATTGTTTGCCTGAGCATAGTTTGTAGAGATGTTTTGCTAGTAGTTCGTGTTGTTAATTGACTAGTTCCTCTCAATCTTGTTTTCGAAACTTAACAACATTGCATATACATCCTGTAGTGACAACCTTTCTGCTCTTGAAGTGATATTCACCACTACAGAATCATACTCAGACCCCAATCCTTCTATCAA